>JAFLJL010005778.1:0-13369 GCA_018398815.1 Conus ventricosus | reverse complement strand
AAGCTACTGGACACTGAAAAACAACACTTTCAAAACCAGATATGCAAACCACAAACATCATTTAATAAAGAAAAATATAAAAACCAAACAGAACTGAGCAAATATATCTGGAAACTTAAAGACGCAAAAACAAACTACAATATATCCGGGAAAATCATAAAAAGAGCATCATCATACAGCAATGTTTCAAAAAGGTGCAACCTATGTTTAACTGAAAAAATGGTTAATACTATGCAAACCACACTTAGCAACTTTAAACACTAAAACAGAAATAGTAAACAACTGCAGGCATAAATGGAAATCGTTGTTAGTGAACACACTCAAAACAAAAACCTGAAAGCCCCCAAAAACACGTGCAGCCAACCCGCACGTGCAAACAACCGCAAACGTGAGCCCACACGCTATATAACATCGGCGGTGGGCAAACCAAAAGCCATCCTGATGACAGCGCACGCGCTTGAAACAAATTTGTAGAGATTTCTTTTAATACCTTATTTTAACAAATGTTGCTCCCCAAGGGGTTGAGCGCTTGGAAATCGTTTTGGGTATTTATAACCACATTGATCTATATATATATATATATATATATATAATATATATATATATATAGATATATATATATATATATATATAATATATAATAAATATATTAATATATAATAATTTGTGTGTGTGTGTGTGTGTGTGTTCAGAAGTGGTTAAGCAGATAAAAAATGACAAAGAATAAATGCAAATAAAACTATTTAAAAAGAAGGGAGGGGTAGATTGAGGCAAAGACTACAGTGAATGAAAGACATGTCCCTAAAAGCTTTCGCTATGAGGACGTAAAACTCAACTATTTTCGGTAGATGGAGGGGTTGGGGTTAAACGACACTGAAGAACGCCCACCCTACACTCCTCCTTTCCCTTCCGCCCCACGAACACATCTTAGTGTCTTTGTAATGATGCTAGCTATTCGGAAATACGTATTCTTCGTGTGACGTTACTTAGCAATTAAAAAAAAAGCCACCCTCCACCCTTCCCGCTCCTCCCCCGCCCACAAACACCTTTTTGCTTGACATAATGACGTAAAATCTTCAGAGACTACGTGTTTCTACCTGTGACGTAACTCGACTTTTTTTCCCCAGACATCACTGTTGAAAGCGGGAGGTTGAAGCAGCAAAGCTTCGAGGCAGGTCTACCTTTTTTTCTCTCCTCGAGTTTGACTCTCTCTCTCTCTTCTCTCTTCTCTCCTCTCCTCTCTCTCTCTGCGAGAACGAACGAACTAACGAACGATCGAATTTTATTGTAAGAGGTAATAGAATAACTACAATTTTACATCCAGAATTCTAGTCAAGAAAAAAAATGTATGTTGTAAGAAACAAAAATCAACGAGAGAGAGAGAGAGAGTCAAAGTCAAAGTCAAAAGTCAAAGTAAAAGTAAAAAAAATTTAATTGTCAGGCCTCTGGCCCATAACAATGAGAGTGAGCGAGCCAGTAACACATTAGATTAATTACAGACTATTAAGACATTGGTTTCTCAAACTCAAACAGAGAAATATCATAATCACATTTTCATTTTCATTGACAAGAATCAAGAAAGTTTGAATAATGATGGGTATCTGCAGTACTTATCAGGTATCAATTCATCCCTCAAATCGTTATATTTCGGGCATATGAAAAGAAAATGAACTTCAGTTTCAAGTGCATTTAAACAAAATGGACAATTGTTACGGTTGTTTAGAGATGATTTATATTGCAAGTAGCTGTGTTTTAAGGGAGACATACCAATTCAAAATCTTGCAAGACATTTCGCAAATACACGTTTTAAGCTTAAACAAATATACTTTTGGAGAAAATGTAGAACCAAAAGTTGAGTATACATAAAAAAATTATGGGTCTCCAGTGCAGCATGCCAGTCTTGTTTAAATGAGTCAATAAGTCTAAGTTTAAATTCTGAGAGAAATAATTTTACGCTTCCCACACCTTGTGCTTCCCAACTATCCATTGCCAAATTTATATAAAACATCTCTAACACGACAAGCCCATGTGACATAATTCTGATTTTGCAATGATAATAACATATTGTAAGCTCTTTTTGGATATCTAGACTCTTCCATAGCAACAAGTCGTAGCCAATAACGTATGCATCGTAAATAAAGTGTTTACATAAAGAGGATGCCTACCAGTTTCTCCATATATCAGTTGCCTTGGCAACCAAGACGCCAAGAGAGAGAGAGAGAGAGAGAGAGAGTGTGTAAGAGGAAGTGTTTTGCTGCTGTTTGGAAGTGTGTAAGACAGGATAAGTTCATAACATAAAAAAGAGGAGTGGGAGATGTGGGATGGGTTCGGATGGGAGGTAGGGGGCACGGGACAAAACTATGAATGTGACAGAAAGAATCGTAAATAACACGCTACAAGAATCGTAAATAACGTAACGCTTATGTATAACAAAGCTACTTTCAAGTACAACATAGACATATTTATAAGTACAACAATGAGAAGTAGTAAAATTGGTTAAAGGAATGCTGTGTTGATGCTATGTGTCAGATTTTCAGCATTGTCCATTAAAAGAATGTTCTTCCAAGTTTTCTTCTGTAAAAAATGTTTGATATGAATGAATCCGGGAGAAAAGTTTGCATCCTTCGACAAGTGAAGAAAATGTAATCAAGTGTGATCAGTTACCCACATATGCAACAAACAGTTTTTTTTGTTGTTTTTTAAAAAAAAATTTAAGAGAATTTCGTTTGAAAGCATCAAGTCTGAAGCGAAACACAAGGGATGTGATTGGTCTACAATGATAGAATAATGAATTGACAACTTTTTGATATGATTTCAAATGGATTTTTTTTTTTTTTTTTTTTGACGGTAGCATCTTCTTTTCAGTAGGAATACTTGTCCTAAATATTTTCCCTGCTGTTTCAAGGAGACTACAGTTTTCCTCAGTTGAAAGGGAGATGGAGAGATTTGAAGCTTACTCTGCTCTTTTTGCACCTTTTTCTGGCTGCTGTGTCTGCCATTTCACTGCCATTTATGTCACAGTAAGACTATTATCCCGCGAAAATTCAGTGACCAGTGCATTTTACCGACAGCCAATGTAAATAAAAAAAAACAAATTGTAATCGAGGTCAGGCTGTATTTTTGCTGTCCAAATGTAGAAAGTGAACATAGATTTTAGCTCAAATATTTTATTCAGAAGAAAAAAGCAATTCCCTCTTGCCAGATTGACTGTTTTAGGGGAAAGCATTGGACAGAGACACAAAAGACATCACAAAGCCATTGGAAATCCTTCATTCAGACAACTGTCTGTCCAGGTGGGATGGGAGAACGGGTCGAGGTAGGCTGAACGCCTGTTTGGGGAATTGTGCTCATTCCATGCATGGACAGGAGAACCTGTCATACTACTGTTCTGTCTTGAAAGATCCCAGACTCCAGACAAGGCAGAAGGAAAATCATTATTATAGTGCATAGATAAGTGGAACTGCGCTTAAGAAAATATGAGCGATGTTAAAGAATAAAGTAACACTGTCGTCGGCACTATCCCTCCCCCCCCCCCCCCCCATCCCCTTGATATGCTAAAGGGGGTGGGGGGAGAGGGGAGGTAGAGAGGGCTGACACCATCTGTCCCCCACCCCTCCACAATAATTGAAGCAAAAATTTATGGACGGCATGGATGATGGTGCGCCTCCCTCTCTCCACTTCTGCAGGAATTCTTTATTCAGTTAGGTGTTGCCTCTGATGTGAGTCTTCCAGTCTGACCTGATGGTCGTGGCTCATGGAACTAGGCTGCCTCTCTTGTACCCACTGAAGGTACCACGTCCAATGCAACGGACGTGTGGCGAGGCCATGAAGACTGCACCGTAGTTCGAAAGTTCAGATCCGATTCTGTTGGTAGCGTGTGCTGAAGTGTGGAGAGATGGTGTACCAGCTGTTCAAAAGCGGAGATCCAAGAAGCGGGCTGCATGTGGGATTGTGATGCACGAGCAGTGAACGTTCCACGCGCCGTGCTCAGCTGAGTGCAGGTTCAGCAGATACAACTGAGCGCATAGTGTCCACTGGCGTACACACATACCGTGTGTTCTAACTTGGGCAGACTGGCACACACAGGCAGACTACTTGGTCACACGAATAGCGGAAAGAGAGGGAGAAGAAAATGGAAGACTGTGTTCTGAACATGCCACACGTCTTTTGGATGACAGGCCTCAGAGCAGGCAACATGAATGTCTTCAGGATGGATTACCATGGTTCCCATCAGCTGCTACTGAACGGTTTAATGTTATGTTTCCCTAAGTTTGTTCTCATTTTCTTTCTTCCTGCTTCTTCCTCCGTCCCCCACCTCCTCCCCCTCATTATGATAATTTTCTTAATTTACTAAATTAATCTTTGCGAAGTCATTAATGTAATGATGAAAAAAAATGTTAGCCTGCACATGTTTTCCCCCCACTACTAAATTGTTCACTACTACTAATTGATCTTCCCCACTACTAAATTGATCTCCCTTGCATCTTTGAGTGGATCCTCAAGCGTAGGCTCAAAGATTGTCCCCTACATTTTATACTATTTGCATAAAGTCTTTAGTTTTTTCAGCAACTTTTTTCCCCCCCACACTTTCGTTTGATTTATCATTACTACCCTTCACTGGCTGCTTTGGGAGTGCTATTGGATTCTTTTTTGCATCCTTGGTGGTGAGAACACCACGGTATTATGGACTGTGGTGTGTCTCTATTTGACGCCAGGAGCGCAAACACAACCAGGCGTGTCTCCCTGATGAGTTCCGACCCAGCGGACGAAAGGCCTCGGAGCAGGCAGTACAAATATATCTGCCTTCAAAAGGGATTGCGATGGTTCCCTTATGCAGCTAAGTGAAGAGTTTCATATCTGTAATAGGCCTATATTTTCTTAATTTCATGTCCCCAGTTTCTCCATCTTCAAATTCCACCCCACCCACAAGACCAAATCTTTGCCAAGTCATTACTATGAAGACAGCTGAGTTGTAGGCCTGCGCTTGTCCCCCCCCCCCCCCCCCCCACACTATTAGATTATTCGTCTATGTATGTATTTGTCTGACTTTATTCAAGTTTAAAAGGCTGTGCCAGTTTTGAATAAAAGTTACTCTGAGTTAGGTTTTCTTATGGGAGCAAAAGTTACCCCACTTGTTTACTGTAAATTGTTCAGCATATCAAACACGCACACACACACACACACACACACACATATATATATATATATATATATATATATATATATATATAGATCAGTATATTTAAAATGCCTAAAACAACACGCTTGAAACAAATTTGTAGATAGTTTTAAGATTCCTCTTTTGTTTTATTTTATATAAATGCTTGGGTTATTGAACAGTGTCAACCTCGGGTGATGTCAGTGGAGGAAGGACTAGCGCACAGCCCAAACACACTCACAGCTTGCTTACGATCTCATTCATATATCATGCATTCGTCACATCAAACCACTAGTAAAGTCTATAACTTTACTACACATGTTCATAGAACGAAACATCAATGCATACGGAATCAAACAAAATAAAACATTCTCTCTTTCCTGAACTTCACAAAATCATTTATCTAAAACATCATTAACTAACCGGGTATAAATAGATTTCTACTTTACCTAGCCAGGTGATCTTAACTATTCACGAATCACTGTCTTTTCTTTTCTTTTCTTTTTCTTTTCACTGTCACTTTCACAACACGACACAGCTGCTGGCACTGGTGTTGGTCTGATTGCACCGGTCAAGCTGGACTGCTGGCACCGGTCAGGCTGGACTGCTGATGAAAGTGGCGCTGGCCAAGTATGAGGTCGAACCCCAGTGAAGATAGAACAGTGACTATCAACATCGATCTGTTCTCCTTTCTTTCTTCCTGCATTAACGCATTGCACTCTCTCTCTCTCTCTTCTAGTCTGCTCTATCAAATGGACATGGTTGCTTTTCTTTTCTTTTTTTTCTTTTCTTTCTTTTCCTCTTCATTAGTTAGCAACTCTCTCTCTCCACATCTCTCCTAAGTCCTTCCTCTGCAGACTATCTCGTGCTAATGCCTCCACTTGGTTCTCTCCTCTCCTCCCCTCATCTCTCTGCTCTTCTCTCCTCAGATTACACTCAGACCTCTCTCTCTCTGTCTCTCTGTTCGTTCTCCCCTCGTTCTCCCCGTTCTCTCACTCTCACATCCTTCTTATTGTGTTCCGATCTGTCCAAAAAGGGCGAGTACCATTGGTCAGTATTTTTACCCGAAGTTATCTCCCTCTAATTCCATTGGATGTTCAAATCATGCCAGTCATGCCTACACGCCTCACTCTCTGTGGTGGTCAATTGGTCATTTAATTGATTAGCTAGATTTCACCCCCACCACACACTACCTTCCCCCCTTCCCTACTTAACTGGCGCCGTGTGGCTTAAGTCGTGGACACTGGTCAGTGTAAATTGGCTAGATGAGTCTGGGTAGGCGCCACGACGTCTGACTAACAATGGCGCTGGTTCCACAAATTGGCCAGATGAGCCTGAGCCAGGCGCTACGACTCGTCTCGCTAGACATCGAGGCGTCGGTCAAAGCTGCTTAGCCCGCCTAGCCGGACAGACCGTCTCTGTGGAGCCTCTCCCCTATGCTTAATTGGCCGGATCCGAACCATGGGGCCGTCCGCCTGACGCCCAGAATATTTGCGTTAGAGCTTAAGTCCAACTGGGCTGGTGGCGATTGACCACGAATTTGGTTGAGTTTATTTTTGACCGTGACAATTTCCCCCTTGCAAAAGACCATGCTCCGCATTGTCTCAAAACAACGGTACAAAAAAGACAACAACCGAATTTGCTGAACCACAGCTACACGTGCAAAGTTTGAAAAATACTTTACAACCAACGGTTTATAAATTATAAAATATATCATTAGTGGATACCACTCCAATGAGTTATCATTGACGTGCGCTCTTGCGTTATTTCAACTCATTTTATAACGACCTCTGTGCGCACTTATGCAATTCCCCTACCTGCGGATTTGCCATCTCTCCTTTTCACAATTCTTATGAAAAGCACAATATAATATGATCACGATCCATGACACTTCACTGAGGAATCTCCATCCTCACTTATTGCAAATAATGCATCACTACACGAGCGACTGTATGCTCCAAGCATAACTACATTCACATGAACAAGTCTCACAAAGAAAATATGAACAAGTCTCACACAAAAAATATGAACCATAGCCAACTGGGAATGAACCCATATCCAATCAACATAACTGTCATCAACACATATTATCAACAAAGCACCCCGATATGACTGACTTCCTCTGAGTTGCAGCTTGCTAGACTACACGGCTTAAATAGTCAGCTCCGACATTCTGTCGACCGGGAATGTACTGCACTCGGTACCTGTAGGGCTGCAATGCCATTGCCCAACGCAGCATTCTGCTGTTTTTCAACTGCGCCTCCTGTAGGAATTTGAGTGGTTGATGATCCGTCTCGATCACGAACTCTTTCCCATACAAGTATTTGTGGAATTTCTGCACGGCCCACACAACGGCTAAACACTCCTTCTCTACAGTTGCGTACCCTTCTTCACACTTTGTCAACTTCCTGCTAGCATACCTCACAGGGAACTCGACCTCTTCATGCTCCTGCAGCAATACTGCACCTATCCCACCACCTGATGCATCTGTCCGCAACAAAAATGGTTTGGACATATCTGGTAGCTTCAAGATGGGACGGGAACCCAGTCTTTCCAACACCGTCTGCAGTGCTTGCTCTGCAGCGTCTGACCACTCGACCACTGCCGGTTTCCCTGCCTTGACCAAATCACTGAGAGGACTCGTGATTGCAGCAAAATTTGGGACAAACTCCCTATAGAACCCAATAAAACCTAGCAGACTCCTGACTTCTGTTTTGGTCTTTGGTCTCTGAATTCATCATCTTCTCCACCTTTCCCCTTTCTGGCTGCTTTGTGTCGCCTCCGACAACAAAACCTAGGAACTCCTACTGTCTAGTCCTTCATACAGTGACACATCCCTGTATGACCTCTTCTGGAAAACTTAGGTAACAAAATCTCCCCTTCTTCTGCTGGGTCTCTTTCACCTCATCAATGATTGCTGCTGCGCCTATGTGCTGAGTCTCACGCTGAATATATTTGCGGAGAAAATTTGCATGGAAAAGTTTTGGTTTTCCATTCACATCAATTCGGCAATCCCGACCGACCTTTTCAGTGATGGTGAATGGTCCTTTTCCAATGCATCAGCAGCTTGTTGTGATCCGTGGGAAGCAGTACCAGGACTTGATCTCCCGCCTTGAGGGATTGCTTCCTCACCTTCCTGTCATATTGCTTCTTCTGAACGACCCTAGCCTTCTGCAAACTTTCCTTTGCAACCTTACATGTCCATACCTGTGCCCACCTTTGGAACAGGGCGAGATTGGGCCAATCAGATCGACGGCCACTCTCCTGAATGGTGTGTCAATTAAAGGGGGATGTTTAAGAGGCGCCTTCCTCTTCACCCCTCTTGTGGCTGACCTTTGACACACGTCACATGACATGCAAAAACGCTTTATGTCTGCCATTGCTCCTGGCCAATGAAAGTCATCAAAGATTCGGTCAGCTGTTTTGCTGGTGCCGAGATGACCCGCCATGAGCGACTCGTGACCCACTGACATGACAGTGTCACGATAACCTGCTGGTACCTCTAACTGAGTGGTCACCTTACCTGTCTTCCCTTGGTGAACACTCGGTACAACAGCCCGCCTTTCACAAGAAATTCTGTCTCACCTCCTCTAACCTCCTGTTTCTCTCCACCTCTTGCCAACTCCCAAGACTTCACGAGCGAAGGGTCTTGTTCCTGCGCTGCCCTAAACTCATCAGGCGACACATCTATGCCTGACTTCCTTGCCGGAACGACTAACGGTTTATCAACCTTTCCCTCCTTCTTGCTCCGTGTTTGAACTGCTGCCCTGTAGCAGTCAACAACTCAGGATCCCCTGGATCCCTTGCCCCTGGAATATTTCCAATGATCAAATCATGAAGGGGTTTCTCCATCACCAACGCAGACAACTCGCCTGAGAAGTAAGGGGTACGTACTTCTATCTTAGCAACTGGAAACTCCTCACAGTGCCATCGATTAGAGTACAGGTCTGGATTTGCCCTGTCAAATCCCTTTATCGACCAGCGTTGTTCGTACTACACCGCATGAACAACCAGTGTCTCGTAACACTTTCACCCTCTGCTGGCCAATCCACTCTTCTTCCACTGGTAACGAACCACTCAGCCTAGTGCCCTCCATCCCTGACACTGACTGCTGTCCAGTGCTAGCCATAGGCCGCACTCCACCCTCTTCAGACTGAATCCCCTTTGGTTCCACTGCAGGTCGTTCCCTTGACGACCCTTATCCACCTCTTGCAAGGCTGCTGCCTTCTGGAACCTCATGCGACAATCCCTCGCCACATGTCCTTCTTGTGACAAATGAAACACCTAATGTCCCTTTGCCCTTCCTTCTGCCCCACCACTGGGTTTGCAGACTTTGCAGAAAACTCTCCTAGTCTCCTTGCACTCTTCTCACCTGTGCCTAGCACCTTTTTTCTCCTGCACCTTAGTGCCCAAACGTGCCTCTCTATACACCTCTGCGAACTTCAACAACTCCCCTGCTGTCTCTGGCTGTCTCTCTTTCAAATGTGGTTAAACTCAGGGCCGCAACCTGACAAAATCTGTTCTTTCATAACTAGCTCTTTCAACTCAGCGAACTCCTTCTTCGTACCACTCAACTCTAACCATTTCTCAAAATAGTGATCTAGACGTGCACCAAACTGAGTGTACGTTTCCCCTTGCAATCTAGCTGAACGGAATTTCTTTCTGAATCCTTCCTCTGTGAGGTCAAATCCCTTCATTAAAGACTCCTTCACAGCACCAAAATCAGACTGTTGTTCTGCTGGTAACGCAGTGAAAATCTGCAATGCCTTACCCGTCAATAGCGCTGACAAAATGACTGCCCACTCTTCTGGAGGCCAACCCTGACTGGTCGCAAACGATTCGAAACGACTGATGTATGCATCAATCGAATCGGTTCTTCCGAGAATTTTGGCAATTTGGGTCGGGGAGCATAGCTGCGCACAGAGTCACTGGAGACTGAACTACCATCCTCGGTGGTCTCCCTTTGTATTCTCACTTTCTCTAATTCTAATTGAACCTTTAATCTTTCTGTTTCCTGCTTTTCCCTAGCCTGATTATCATTAGCCTGAATCCTTAATTTTTCTATTTCTTGCGCTTCTACTGCGACACGTCGCCTTTCCGCGCGTTCATCTCTTTCCATCTTTTGCTGGTTTTCAACGAATGCTCGCAACTCTTCTCCCGAATAGCCTAAATCACGAGCGACGCTCACAAGTTGTTCAATAGGGGTGTTCTTTCTTCCGCCATTGTATCTTCTTTTCTTTTTTTTTTTTTTTTTTAAACAAGATTTTATAACAACGACAGCCAAACTGGTGGTTACCGACACGAGTGACGTGATAGCACAATCCTATGAATGATAATATTAGCTTGGGACAACGTAATTAGTTTTTATAAGACGCCCAGCGCCTGACCCAACTATGAGAGCGAATTATAGGCAATCTGTGCGAAATAAGTACTCTGGGCTGAAATGCCAAGCCTAGTATTACTATCTTGGAAGCAATGCCAAGCCTAGTATTTAACTATCTTGGGAACATACAGTAAGACAACCCCTTGTCTTAGGATTACAATACTTGAATCCCACCCAGCTTCCTCTCTGAGAAGTTGAACAATTATAATAAATGGGCCAGAATATCCTGGCAAGCTCGCCAATAAATTGTCAACCTCGGTGTAATGTCATGGAGGAAGGACTAGCGCACAGCCCAAACACACTCACAGCTTGCTTACGATCTCATTCATATATCATGCATTCGTCACATCAAACCACTAGTAAAGTCTATAACTTTACTACACATGTTATAGAACGAAACATCAATGCATACGGAATCAAACAAAATAAAACATTCTCTCTTTCCTGAACTTCACAAAATCATTTATCTAAAACATCATTAACTAACCCGGGTATAAATAGATTTCTACTTTACCTGGCCAGGTGATCTTAACTATTCACGAATCACTGTCTTTTCTTTTCTTTTCTTTTTCTTTTCACTGTCACTTTCACAACACGACACAGCTGCTGGCACTGGTGTTGGTCTGATTGCACCGGTCAAGCTGGACTGCTGGCACCGGTCAGGCTGGACTGCTGATGAAAGTGGCGCTGGCCAAGTATGAGGTCGAACCCCAGTGAAGATAGAACAGTGACTATCAACATCGATCTGTTTCTCCTTTCTTTCTTCCTGCATTAACGCATTGCACTCTCTCTCTCTCTCTTCTAGTCTGCTCTATCAAATGGACATGGTTGCTTTTCTTTTCTTTTTTTTCTTTTCTTTCTTTTCCTCTTCATTAGTTAGCAACTCTCTCTCTCCACATCTCTCCTAAGTCCTTCCTCTGCAGACTATCTCGTGCTAATGCCTCCACTTGGTTCTCTCCTCTCCTCCCCTCATCTCTCTGCTCTTCTCTCCTCAGAGATTACACTCAGACCTCTCTCTCTCTGTCTCTCTGTTCGTTCTCCCCTCGTTCTCCCCGTTCTCTCACTCTCACATCCTTCTTATTGTGTTCCGATCTGTCCAAAAAGGGCGAGTACCATTGGTCAGTATTTTTACCCGAAGTTATCTCCCTCTAATTCCATTGGATGTTCAAATCATGCCAGTCATGCCTACACGCCTCACTCTCTGTGGTGGTCAATTGGTCATTTAATTGATTAGCTAGATTTCACCCCCACCACACACTACCTTCCCCCCTTCCCTACTTAACTGGCGCCGTGTGGCTTAAGTCGTGGACACTGGTCAGTGTAAATTGGCTAGATGAGTCTGGGTAGGCGCCACGACGTCTGACTAACAATGGCGCTGGTTCCACAAATTGGCCAGATGAGCCTGAGCCAGGCGCTACGACTCGTCTCGCTAGACATCGAGGCGTCGGTCAAAGCTGCTTAGCCCGCCTAGCCGGACAGACCGTCTCTGTGGAGCCTCTCCCCTATGCTTAATTGGCCGGATCCGAACCATGGGGCCGTCCGCCTGACGCCCAGAATATTTGCGTTAGAGCTTAAGTCCAACTGGGCTGGTGGCGATTGACCACGAATTTGGTTGAGTTTATTTTTGACCGTGACAAACAGCAGAGCTGACCACTCAGACTGTTCCATATCTTTTGACCTCCCTTGCATCCTTGATTGGATCCTCAAGCATAGGCTCAAAGATTGTCCCCTACATTTTATACTGTTTGAATAATGCTTTTAGTTTTTCAGCAACTTTTTTTTTCTCCATACCTTTGTTTCGTTCCATTTTACTACCCTTCGCTGGCTGCTTTGGGGGTGCTGTTGGATTCTTTTTCTGAACCCTTGGCGGTGAGAACACCACAGAATTATGGACTGTGGTGTGTCTCTATTTGACACCAAGAGCACAGACACAATCAGCCGTGTCTCCCTGATGAGTCCGATCCAGTGGACGAAAGGCCTAGGAGCAGGCTATACAAATAAATGTGCCTTCAGGAGAGATTATGATGGTTCCCTCAGGCAGCTAGTGAAGGGCTTTCATAGTTATAATATATTCCCCCATTTTCTTCATTTTCAATTTTTTTTTTTAAGTTCAAATCTTTGCCAAGTCATTACTATAACGACTGAAGAATTGTTAACCTGCACTTGTTTTCCCCCACTACTTAATTGTTCAGCATTCTATTGTTTGGTCAATCAGTGGGAGATTGCATCTCTTAAGAGATCCAAGTAAAGGTTGTTCTGTACAATTCTTAGCCACTCACAATGCTTGGGTTATTGAACAGCAGAGCTGACCACTCAGACTGTTCCATATCTTTTGACCTCCCTTGCATCCTTGATTGGATCCTCAAGCATAGGCTCAAAGATTGTCCCCTACATTTTATACTGTTTGAATAATGCTTTTAGTTTTTCAGCAACTTTTTTTCTCTCCATACCTTTGTTTCGTTCCATTTTACTACCCTTCGCTGGCTGCTTTGGGGGTGCTGTTGGATTCTTTTTCTGAACCCTTGGCGGTGAGAACACCACAGAATTATGGACTGTGGTGTGTCTCTATTTGACACCAAGAGCACAGACACAATCAGCCGTGTCTCCCTGATGAGTCCGATCCAGTGGACGAAAGGCCTAGGAGCAGGCTATACAAATAAATGTGCCTTCAGGAGAGATTATGATGGTTCCCTCAGGCAGCTAGTGAAGGGCTTCTCATAGTTATAATATATTCCCCCATTTTCTTCATCTTCAATTTTTTATTTTTTTTTCAGTTCAACTTTGCCAAGTCATTACTATAACGACTGAAGAATGTACTGCTTTTATTA
>JAFLJL010005777.1:0-12832 GCA_018398815.1 Conus ventricosus | reverse complement strand
CATGGTCACCTGCAGAACCCGTCGCTGAACAACACGGAAACATCGACAGTCTTCAACCCTGGTAGCCAAACCTTCAAAAGTCGGTCGAGGCATACCACCAACCCCTGCCCCAACGGCAGGAACAACCTGAGCACGAGGCCAACCCAACCTTCGCGGATAAACGCCTCAGTTCGTACTAACTTGCAGATACACGACACTCCGAGTTTACCTCGGGAAACTCACAAGACAGCACTCACATTCACGGAATTCCCCATACACATCGAAGAACTCCAGTTTCACGAGCGTTTGTTTACACACGTAAACCTCACTATTCCGACGAGCTTGACACTCTCTCCCCCCTCCCCCCTCCAAGAGTTAACAGGTAAGCAAAATCCCGGCAGGATTCACGCACTTCACGGTCACTGCCACCTGGCACTGGACGGGCCACACTCCACAATTGTCACTGAGGCGACCTGTGTCAGTTCGTGCGTGACAGTGACAACGTATGACATATTAAGAAGGGTGACAACGTATGACATATTAAGAAGGTGACAACGTATGACATATTAAGAAGGGTGACAACGTATGACATATTAAGAAGGGTGACAACGTATGACATATTAAGAGAGGGTGACAACGTATGACATATTAAGAAGGGTGACAACGTATGACATATAAGAAGGGTGACAACGTATGACATATTAAAAAGGGGTGACAAAATTGTCGTTTATTAAGATGGGCGTCCAGTATCCCAGCTCTAACCATCTTAATACGGGCTCAGAACCGCAACTTGATAAGCTCTTCGTGTTTACAAGGCCGAAATGGTCTGAAGATAAATGGTTGTGGGCGTGCTTTTCATCGAGTCGTCAAGAATTTCAGATTGACATGCTCCCTAGACGTAAGAGTTGATGACATTTCCAAGGGCGTTGACACTGAGTCAAAAGGCAGGCCTGTATGTTAACACACTCCTCTCTCTCTTCTCCCTCTCTCTCTCTCTCTCTCTCCTCTTCTTCTCTCCTCTCTTCTCTCCTCTCTCTCTCTGTGTGAACCTTTTCCACATTCAGATGCCGCATTATCAAGTCCCCATAGCTCTGCGCCGTACTGAACAATCGCTTGAATTTTGTGAATCGAAAATCTTCAAAAGGACAGTCAAACGAGTTTATTTTAAACTTATATAACTTTTGTAAAATGCACAGTAAAGCACTTTTAGCTCTACTACTTAAATTACGACATGCCATAACAAAACTCAATCTTGTTGAAAAACAAATTCCTAGGTATTTGTATACATTAACAACTTATTTGCTCTCAAAAGATTTTTAGGCGTAGAGATGCGAACTCCAAATGACTTTGTTTCCCGGGGGGCAAACAGTTTCCCTATATATATTTTTTTCACGGTAAAATTTTTGTAAAGTTTTGGTTAAAATTGAAAAGGGAATGGAGGAACTTGGCTCCCCAAAAAAAGTTAAAAAAGAGTATGTTTTAGATATACTTGGAAAAGAAAATTGGGTTAAAAATTTTTTCCGTTGAAAACCCTTTTTGTTTGGTTTTGGATATGTATGGCTTAAACCCAAAAGGTTTTTGTGGGGTTAGACGTTTTCTGCAAGTTTTCAGAGAAGGGTTTAAATTTTTAATGTAGATGGCAAAGTGGGCCCCATATTAGTGTAGTAAAAGGGTTTTTAATGTTTACGAATGTTTTGCATGGGGGCCTGGGGAAAAAATTTTTTTTTAACTGTTGAATTTAGAAGGCTTTTAAAAGGTATGCTTTAAAAAGGGAGGTTCTTTTTGGGGCATTTCTGAAATAGCGCAACATCGTTTATTTCAAAACCCCATAGAAAAGCTGTTTTTAAAAATTGTCCCCTTTGCAAAAATAAAAAAAAAGGGATTTTCATTTTGTCTTATTTTGTCCGTTTTGAGTGATTTTAAAAAAAAGGAAAAAAAAACCGGGGTATTTTTCCCTTGGGGGAAATTTTTTGGGGGGGGCGGGTTTTTAAAAGTTTAAAATTTTGTTTTTTTAAAACCCTTTAAGGCACGGGGCTTAAAAATTTAAAATTTTTAAATTAATTTTTAAAAGTTATTTTCCGTTCGGGGTTTGGTTTTTTAAAGAAAAAATTTTTTTGTTTTTTTGCTTTGTGTTAGGTTAGACCTTAAAATGGGGGGAAGGGCTTCCTGAATTAAACTTTCCCTTTCCGTTTCCCGTTTTCCGGTTTCCTTGTTTGTACCGGGGGAGCCAACCCTTTTTGGGGGGTTTTCCCCCCCGGGGAATTTTCCCAACTCCTCCCCTTCTACCCTTGCTGATCTCCCATGGTTTTCTTTGCCCCTCTCCTTTTGGCCTCTCTCGCCCTTTTGAACCTTTGTTTTGGTCCTTCCCCCTTCTCTCTCCCCCTTCTCTCTCTCTCTCCCCCTTCCCTCTCTACCCTCTCTCTCCCCCTCCTCTCTCCCCCCTTTTATCTCTTTTCCCCTCTTTCTCTTCCTGCTTCTTTCATTTCTCCCTCTCCTTCCCCCTTTCCTCTTTTCTCTCTCTCTCTTTTTCCCTCTCTCCCCTCTTTTCTCCTCTCTCTCCCCTCTTTTTCTTCCTTTTTTTCCTTCTCCCTCCTCTCTCTCTCTCCCTCTCTTCCTCTCTCTCTTCTCCCCCTCTTTTCCCCTTCCCCTTTCCCCCTCTCTCCCCTCCCCTCTTCTCTTCTCTTTTCTTCCTTTGATTTTTTCCCCCCTTTCCCCTTTCTCCCTCCCCCCCTCCCCCTCTCCCCCTCCCCCCTTCCCCTCCCCCTCCCCCTCCCCCCTTTTCCCCACCCCTCTTCTGCTCTCTCTCTCCCCCTCTCTCTCTGTCTTCCCTTCTCTCCCCCCCTCTCTCCTCTCTTCGCCCCTGCTCTCCTCTCTCCTCTTCTCTCCCTTCTCTCTTCTCTCTCCTCTCTCTTTTCTCTCTCTCTCTCTCTGGCCCATTCATCCCCCCTTTCGTTCTTCCTCTCTCTCTCCCCAAAATGCAGTGCATTTCGGTCCTTTAAAATTCAGTGAGAGAATTTTACCCTCTCTCGCAAAAAACCTACAGACGTCCGTTTCAAAGTGAGCTCTGTCTCTGTCTCTATCTTTGCTCAAGTTTCTGTCTCTGCCCGCCTTCTACTAAGCCATGGCTAAAATCTCCACCTTTACTTAAATAAAGTTTGTTTGTTATTGTTCTTACTCTTTGAGTTCGGTTCTCTTTGTGTTTTCGGGTTTTCGTGTCCTCTCCTGTCCCCCCTCTCCCCCTCCCCTTGCAAGGAAGCCCCAAAAACATGAGTCTTTTATCTTTTTTCCCAATTTTTATAACTGAAAATTTTTTTTTTTTATTTCGATAAAAACAATAATGTGTTTTCATGTGAAAAAATAAGCGTCTCCGGGGAAAGCCCCCTCTTTTGGTTTTTCCGGCGCGTGAGTGTGTCCAATGAAAGCTTAACCCGGGGAAATTTTGTGGTATTTAACGTGTTAGCAAAATAAAGTTTAAAACGCGTACATGTTTTTTCCTATCTTTCAAATTTCAATACAGGGAAAAAGTGGGGCCCTTAAGAAAAATGGTTAGTGAAAAGCCTAAAAAGTTTCATTTAAAAAAATTGTTTTTTGGGCGGGAAAATAATGTTTTCCCGTGAAATTTTTTTCTTTAGCAAGATGGGGAATTTTTGTAAAGATGTCAGTTCACTTTTTTTCCTTTAACCAATGATTTTAAATTTTCTTTACAGTAAGCTGTTTCGTAGTACAGACGATCCCGATATAAACAGCCAAAAAAACTGGGAAAAAAATTTCACAAAGATGTCAATAAAAGGGAAAAAAGGCCGTAAATTTTTAAATTAATCTTTTTAAAGCACCTTTCAGTCTGAGAAAACTGCTACCTTCTCAAAAGGGTGGAAAATTTAAACAATCGTTGCCCTTTAAACCCCCCAAATACGGGGAAAGAAAAGGAAATTTATGAATTTACTCCAATTAAATTAAAAATTTCCACCTTTAAAGTTCGGGGTCTTTCGTGAAAGAGCGAATACAAAAGAGGGTCTACTAACGCAATATAAGCCAGTCTGCGTTTTGGAAATTTTGGTCCAGTGGCCTATGGCCAAGACTTGGAATTAGTTTAAGGACAATCAAAACCAGTTGAATACACTGATTGCTTTAAATCAAATTTTACTTTTTTTCCCACAATATAAAATTTTTTCCCAAAACTCCCCTTAAAACGAATTCGCCCATCGTCCCTCTCATCCTCCACCCTCCTGCCAACCACATCCCCTTTTTTCCCCCCCCCCCCCCCCCCCCCCCCCCCCCCCCTCCCACCCTCTCTCTCCTCCCCCCCTTCCCCCCCTCTCTCCCCCCCTCTTTTTTCCCCCTTCCCCCTACCCCCCCCCTCCCCCCCCCTCTCTCTCTCTCCTCTCCCCCTCCCTCCCTTTTTTTCCCTGTATCCTCCCCAAAAATTTCCAGAAAAGTATTCTCCAAGGGGTTAAAAACCCAATTTCGAAGACAAAAAAGGGCTTTTGCCCTTTCCCGGCGCATGGGCATGAAAATTCGTTTTCATCCCTTTCACGTCCCCTGTGCCGCTGGGGGAGGCCCCCGTTGGTACAGCACAGTGAGTACCGGGACCCCCCAGACCAACAAAAAGTGAAACTATAACACCCCTCCCAGGTGTTTTTTGCTGTGTAGATCTGTACTTCGGGTTCTCACACCAATTCCTTTTACGTGCGATAGGAACTTGAAAAAAAATTTCCCCCCGTTTCCCAAACGACAAAACCCACGCAAAAACGCACGCATGCACGCGCGAACACACACACACACACCACAACACACACCCGCAGGGCCGCCGCCGAAAACCCACACAAAACCACAACACCACCCCACACAAAAACAAACCACACACACACCCACACCCCACAAAACAAAAAACACACACACCACTTCATTTGGGGTCCTTGACGGGCCCGTCACCTTACAAAATGCCCAATTTAAATTTGGGGGACAGTTTTTAAAAAGGTCCTGATGCATTTCACAAGTTCTTCGGGCCCCAGCTTTCATGTTGTGTTTTTTGGGTTCATTGATTCCACAAGGGACTAGCATTTCATCGTATGATTCGCGGTTTTCCCCTTGGTGCTGGTTTGATTTCATTTATTTTGAAATTTTTTTTCCGTTTTGCCCCTAAACCCGAAAGCCCTTCCCAATTCTGTTCTTGTTGATTTTTTGAAAGCACAGATTCATGGACAAACGGGCACTTTTGGGAAATTTTCCCTTGTTTCACTTTCATTTTAAACCGCGTTCCCTGTCTGAGTGTTTGGTAATTTGCCGGGGCGTCCTGACGTAGTTCTTACTTTTGACGCTCTTTTTTCTTTTTCACGTTCTTTTTTTGTTTTTTGGTTTTGGGGTTTTTTTTGCTTTAGTTTGGGGAAAAAAATCTGTTGTTTTTTGACACTTTTTTTCTTTTTAAAATTTGACACTTTTTTTTCCATCGGCCTTGGGGGTTTGATGGGTTTTTTAACGGGCTGGGAACGCAAAGGCTTTGCTTTGAGGGGTGGTGAAGAGTTTCCTTTGTGCCCTCTTGGTCTTTTTGGGTTTTTCGCTTTGACAGAGTTTGAACCCCGAAGTTTTTGGACTGGGTTTTCGATGATTTTTTTTTCCCGTTATAAAATGTCTGTCGCTTTAGGGGGGTTTTAACTAGGCTTTCCCTAACAAAGGGGGCCTTTCCACGGTTTTTTCAACATTTCGCCAATGTAAAAAAATACTTTTTTTTCCTGTTTTTTTTTGGGAAAATGTGCCGAAACGGCCCCTCGCCACTCAAACTGAAATTTTGATTTTTTTTTCTATACTGCTTCCCCGGGTTTTTTATTTTACTCGAGCTACTCATGTTTTTTTTAAGCAGGGGATAGAAGTTTCCCTTTTTACCACTTTTTTTTCTTTTTTTCGATTCTTATTCATTGACATTGTTGATTTTTTAAAGCCATCGTCAAGGGGGTTTTTTCTGTGGCCGGGCCCTTTGTGTCCCTGTTCAACGCCAAAAGTTGCTTCTGAGCTGTGTAACCCTGGAAAACCCTTTTCCCCTTTTCCCCCCCGTACTCGGGGGCTTCCATTTCGGAAACCCAAATCCTCCATGACGGTCTCCCCCCTTCCTTCCGGGCACCAGTTTTCCTCGCCCGGGGCAATTAGGCATCAAAACCCAAAGGGCTACTCCCGGGCCAGGCCAAAAAAAGGGCGCACGGTTTCCCGCTACCCCAACCCTAAAGGGCCTTCCATCCCCCCCCCGGATGACCCGCATTTTACCCTTTGGGGCAGCCCCACACGATCGGCCCTTTTTTATTTAAAAAAAATGAAAATTTTTTTGGGTTTATTTAAACCCTTTTTTGAATCCCCCAAAAATTTTTGGACTGTTAAACAAATTTATCCTATTTGTGCCCTACAAATTTAAGTATGCCCTAAAATGTAAAAAAAAAAAAAAAAAAAAACCCTTTTAAATAAAATTTAAACAAAATTTTGTCCTCTTATTTTACTCCCTGACAATAAAGTTTTTTTAAGGGGTTTCAAGGGGAAATTTTCGAACCATCCCCAACCCTCTTGAACCAAAATTTGTCCCCAACTTTTAAAAGAAGAAAAAAAATTTTTTGTCTTGCCCTTTTTCAAATTAAATGACGGAAGGAAAAGTTAATATATTAGCGAAAATTTTTATTTTTCCCCCATTAAATTTAAAAAGAATTTCCCCCCCAAAAAATAAAAGTAGCAATATTTATTCGTGAAGGAGGGAAAAAAAACCTGCCATGCACTAGTCCCCGTTTCCACCAGGGCGTTTTCCCGGGGTTTCATGCTTGCGGGAAAGGTACAGGTAAATTGTAATGTACTAAAAAATTGTTTTGTTTATTTTTTCCCCAAGGTCCAAAGATACAAAACACAAAAGGCTTCCTCGGTTCAGTCAGACCAACAAATAAATATCTCGTCGTGGGACTTTTTTGCCCATTGCCCTTTTGGGAAAAAGGATGTCAAGTCTTTAAATAGTAACCCCTTTT
This sequence comes from Conus ventricosus, assembly GCA_018398815.1. Lineage (NCBI taxonomy): Eukaryota > Metazoa > Mollusca > Gastropoda > Neogastropoda > Conidae > Conus > Conus ventricosus. The sequence continues at coordinate 5,861 of JAFLJL010005777.1, read as the reverse complement.
TGAGAAAATAGTTGTTCTTTTCTCTACCCTTTTAAAAAAAATGGCAATTAACCGCATTCCAGAAAAAACCCAAACTTAAAACCAAATGCCTTTAAATTTTTTATTAATATCCCCGAGGGTAGCGGTTTCTTGTGATTGGGGAAACTCTTAATGACACATTAAATATTTACCCTCTACCTATTGTCATTACAAATTTAAAAAGATGGGGACCTGAAACCAAAAAATTAACACAAAGATAAAATTTTTCAAAATACTGTTTTAAATTTTTCTAACTTGGGAAAAAATTTTCCTTTTTGTTAAAAACCAAATTTTTTTTTATTTAAACCCCCCCTCAATTTGTCAAGAAAGTAGAAAAATTGTAAGAACGATTTCAAAAGGGCTGTAACCTCACTGCTAGTAATCAATTTTCCCAAAAGTTTTAAAACTGTAAATTTAAAAAAAAACATTTGGGTATGTCTGGTGGGAAAAGGAAAATTTTAAAAAGGCCCAAAAAAGAGAAAAAGAAAAAAAATACAAGAAAATAAAAGAGAAAAGGATCCTGAGGGAAGGTTTTAAAAAAGCTTCTTTAGAAAAAAAGAGCAAGAAAAGAAAAAAACAAAATGAAAAAGCACCAAAACAAAACGGGAATATTGGTCTTCATTTTTGGGGAGAAGAGGGTTTTCACATTTAAAAGATAAGCAAAAAACTTGGGGCACATTTAAAAAAAAATGAAAAATGGGGTTAACCTAAACCCCGTGCCCCATAAAATTAAAAAATTCAGAGTTTTCCAACAAAATTTTTATAAAAGCTGAAGCTTTTTCTGATTGTTTGCAAGAAACCGCCGGGATAGACAAATAACAAATTTAAAAAAAATCCGTGAAAAAGAGAAAAGAAAATTTTATATAATGGTCCCCCAGCCCCGGAAATTTATTGTTTGAATACCCCAATAAACAAATTTCGGAAATCAAAAAATGAAATTTTAAATTTGGAAAAAAAATAAAAATTTAAATTTGGGGCCCAGAAAGGCTTTTAAATGGGAAAAAATTTAAAATCATCTTCCCCAAAAAATGATTTTTTTTTTTGCTTTTATTTTTTAAAATGTTTGGAAAAGTTGGTTTAAAATGGGCCTTTAAAAAATTTAAAGCATTCTAAAAATTTTTCCCAAAACACAAGAAGGGAAACCACCCACGTTTTACTTTGGGTTTTCGACCTTTGCATTAAAAATCAAAATACATGTAAAATTTAAAGGAAAAGATTGGGTTTAAAAAAAACTTGTTCATTTATTGTAAAAACATTCAATCAAAAAAAACAACCAAACCGTAAAATTTTAGACAGGCAGAACTCCAAAAGGAACATTTGGGCAGACTCCCCCGAAGTAAAAACCCTCAGTTTGCACGTCGTAAAAAAAGGCAAAAGTTTTTTTTATATACGAAAAGGGCCCCATAACGGGTTTTGGGCCAAAGGGGCTTTTGTTTTTAAATTAAAAAAATATTGGTTTTTAAAAGGAAAATGTATAAAAAATTTTCAAAGTTTACTTCTCGTAGGCATATTCAAACCCGAGTAAAGGGAAATTTTCCTTTTTTCTAACCCCAAAACCTTTACAAATGGGTTAACCCCCAAAGGTTTGGGAATTTTTCACCCAAATTTTGTTTCAATTTTTTTTTTTCTGATCTAACCAAAAAGGGCTTTTAAAAAAATTTTTGAGTTAGCTCAATTTTTCTGACGATATAGGGTTTTGGAGTAAAGTAAAGATGAAAAAAAATTTCTTCCCTTAAGATCCTGAATTTAAAAAATTAAATAAAAACACGAACAAAAAAAAATTTAGTCATTTTTACACGAAAAGGACAAACTCTTTCCCCCTGGGAAAAACGATTTTGATGGTTTTTTTTAAATTTTGGGAAAAAATCCAGATAAGCTTCCATTTTCAAACCTTTAAACGACACTTTTTTAAACTAAAGTTTAAAAGGGGTTAAATTTTTTAGGTGTAATCCTAAGTAGTAAACTAAATGGAAAAACCCCACATTGACCTTTTTTTAAAAAAAGCAAGAAAAATTTTGAATTTCCTTCAATTTTTAGTAAAAAAATTTGGGGGGGAAAGACAAATAAAAGTTTAACTGTTTTTGGGAACGCCCTTTTCGCTCCCAAAACTTACTTTTCTAGGGGGTAAATTTTAAAGCACCTAAACCCTTTTTAAATAAACTTCAGAGCACTGATTGCAAAGCCTTCAAAATTTTCCTTTTAGGGGTTCCCACAAATACGTCAAAATTTGGGACATACAACGAAGTGGGGGTTTTACCTCTCTCTGAAATTAGAAAGGTTTACTTTTTTAAATTTTTCTTAAAAGTTTCTCACAAAAAAATTTTTGCCCCAAAAAGAGGTATGTTTTTGATTCGGAAAAGGGTTTTGGAAAAAGTGCACAATATATACAACCCCCCAAAATATTTTTTTAATTTTCCCCCAGGGCTTCAAAAAATACAAAAATTTGATAAAATAAAATCGGCCCGGAAAACCCACGTTTTTCACCCAAACCAAAATGGGGGACAAACAAAAGGGTTCCTTTGGGGCATTGAATACAAAAATTTTTCAAAAAAGGATTCTCCCAACATTTTTAAAAAATTTTTTTTCTAAAAACTCACTTTAGAAAATTTAAATACAACCATCATTTAAAAAAATTCCGGGGGGTCAGTATTGGATGATTTTTAGCAGGGAGCAGCTTTCATTAAATTTCCCGCTTTAAAAAAAGAAACGTTATTTCATCTTGGTTTAAAAAATCTGTCTTATATAGGGGCAGAAAATTTCTTGCTATAATCAAATATTGGATTTCATTTTGAATTCCCCCCTAAATAACAGTCAAATCGTAATATGCGCTGATTCAAAAAGCGGCATTGAATGGTATTACGTCTTCTTCTAATTCATATGTACGATTAGACATGATAACTGAAATTAATCATATAGTACACCTTCTTTCCCAAAAAGGCATTAATATTATTTTTTGTTGGGTGCCTTCTCATTGTGGTAATCGCCCAAATGAACAAGTAGACAAAGTTGAAAAAAAAGGCAGCTCAAAACCTTAGCGGTACAGTAACAATAATGTTTCGCTAGATCTGGCAGAGTCTCTATCATAAATTTAAAACATCTCATGATAATGAAACCCAAAAAACACTGAGGAACTCGGACATAATTATTATAAAAATGCATCAACTGTAATGACAAAAACAATAGGATAACATCATAAAAAGATTTATTTCCTCATCCAGGGAGATTGAAAGTCTAATCCATAGGCTTCGTTTAAACTCGTTTAAAACAAATATTGCAAAGATTTTAAAAAGTATTGTGGGGATCTATAAGTGTCATCATTTACTGATTCATTGTCCCAAAACAAAAGAGTGTTTAATAAATCAGGTATTGAGGGTTTTGTTGAGGATCGACTCCTTTATCACTATCTAGTATATTAAACAATTTTGATACCCTTGAATCTATTTCTAATTTTTTATTAGGGGTTCACTTAATATTTATCTTTAGCATTTTTGATTGTTACAGTTTAAAAAATTTTGTTTAAGTTAAACGTTCTGATGAATTAGGTTGGGGGGTGGAGGTTAGATTACTTTTCTTACGTACTACTTTTAAAACTTACAATCCCTAAAAAATGCATCTCTTCATTCTTTACATCAAGCTCACTCTACACTATAATATTGTCTGAATCACTTTCTAGTGGAAGGACGTAACTGAAGAACAACAACACACACACACACACACACACATACGCACGCACGCACGCACGCACGCACGCACCCGCACGCACGCACCGCACGCACGCCGCCACACACGCACGCACGAACGCGCGTGCGTACGCACGCCCCGCACGCTGGCACGCACACGCACGTACGCAACCACACACACCCCGCGCGCATGCCATTATTCTGGTTCTTTTAAAGAAAGAAGATAGATAGATAAATAGAAGATAGATAGATGATAGATAACAAATAGATAAATAGATAGATTGATTGACTGATTGATAGATAGATAGATGGGGGACACATACATTTCATACATACATGGATGGATGGGTGGACACATAACATACAACAGACAGACAGACAGACAGGCATACATCAAACATACAGACAGGCATACATACATACATAAAATCTTTCAATAGTGAAAAATTTAGACACATGATGCGTTTGAAAACTGAGCAAACTGTATCATTAACTATAATCAAAAAGTGAACTACGGGGACATAAATCGAAAACAGTTCAAACACATCAAATGATTCCAAACTGTTCGTCAGACAGCCTACAGAATTTGAGGCTGGGGAATTAAGAATCCAGCGATCTAAAAGAGATCAGACCTTGGTGTCTGTCTCAGCAGTGTTTAACTTCAGTTCCGCCTTTGACACCCCTGACTGCTGTCCTCTCCTGAACTGAGGGTTTGGCTTGTGGTTGAACTGTCTTTGACAAGTTGCAAAGTGAAACGACTGCAGGCGGAAATCTGAACAAATCTTAAATGAATGTTAACGAAACCCCCCCCCCCCCCCCCCCCCCCCCCCCCCAAAAAAAAAAATGACAACGAATCCAGACAAAACACCCACGCGTTTCGACCCTTAGTCTTCTTCAGCAGATACAAACAATAAGACACGAAAAGAAAGAGCAACCTATCTCAATCATCTGTGGGTCACACGTTTGCGAGTTCTTTTTTCTTCTTCCCCGCAGGCTGGTTACTCCGCGGACACTGCCTGTATAGACAGGCAGTGAGTTTGGTTATGACCGTTTTTTATCCCGCCATGAAGGCAGCCACTCCACTTCGGGGAGGTGCATCAGTGTCCCCGTGCTCCATCCAACGCCAACTGGGCCTTCTCTCCGAAGTTGGTGGGATTGACGGGTGCAGTGTTGTGCTGCGTCACACCGAACCTCGTTTACAGCTCATTCGAAGACTTATGGGGAAAGGATCAAACCAATGTTAAAACCCCAAAGGAAAATCCCCCCGTACCGAAATCGAACCCGCAACCCCAGATTACGGTCCGCGCTCTACCACTAGCTATTCCCCCCCCCCCCCCCCCCCCCCCCCCCCGCCCCCCCCCCCCCCCCCCCCCCCCCCCCCCCCCCCCCCCCCCCCCCCCCCCCCCAAAAATCCCCCCAAACCCCCCCCCCCTCCACCCCCCCCCCCCCCCCCCCCCCCCCCCCCCCCCCCCCCCCCCCCCCCCCCCCCCCAAAAAAAAAAAAACATAAAAAAACCCCCAATAACCCCAAAACGGTTTCAATTTTTTTTTTTAAAAATTTTAATTTTGGGAAAAATTTTTTAAATTTTTTTTGGGTAAAAATCAATTTTTTTTTTCTTTTTTTGCCCCAAAATGTTTTGGGGGGCCCTTTTAAAGGGGAAAAAATTTTAAACCTTTTCCCCCAGAAAAAACAAAAATTTTTTGGGGGGGGTTTTCCCTTTTTTCCCAAAAAACCCAAAAAAAACCCCCCCCCCAAAAAATTTCCCCCCGGGGGGGTCTGCCCCCCCAAAATTTTAAAAAACCAACAAAAAACAAAAACATTTAAACCCCCAAAAAAAAAAAAAAAATTCCCCCCCGACACATTCCCCAAAAAAATTTCCCCCCCCCAACCCTTTAACATTTGGTTTTAAAAAAAAAAAAACCCCCCCAAAACCCCCAAAAAAAAACCAAAATTTTTCCTATTTGGTTCCCCATCCTTTTTTTTTAAAAAAAAATTTTCCCCAAAATTTTTCCATTTTTAAAAAAATTTTTTTTTTTGCCCCCCTCCCCCCCCTTTTTTTTTCCCCCCCCCCCCCCCCCCCCCCCGGGGCCCCCCCCCCCCCCCCCCCCCCCCCCCCCCCCCCCCCCCCCCCCCCCCCCCCCCCCCCCCCCCCCCCCCCCCCCC
>JAFLJL010005776.1:0-13867 GCA_018398815.1 Conus ventricosus | reverse complement strand
TGCAGTGCCTATCGTTGGTGTTATAGTTTATTCAACCCTTGCAAAATGCTTGTTAGGAATAAAACCGCCCAACATGGGAAAGATAGAAGATTCGCCAAAACTAGTTGCAACTTTATTTTTAGCTTTAACAACAAAAGATTATCTGATTAAAAAGCACATAGACAGCCTTTCGTATTATTATGATTATTTTAATTATTTTTTTAGTTACTAAAAAGATGAGTGAAAAAAAGATTATCAATACGATTTACCATTCTGCTGTAATTAGCGGTCTTAGTATAGGCTATAGTGTGTTAGCAAAAAACATGTTTAAAATGAGGCCACCTGACCTAGGAAGGCTAGACATTGAGGACATTGTTAAGGTTATAGTTGTAATTACTGCAGGTATTACCTCAAAAGACTTTCTTGTTACACAGGGAATTATCCCAGAAAATATTAGTGCATAGAAAGATTAATCTAGAAAATATTGATTTATAAAAAGATGTCTGGATTGGTTCTAATGGTGGGAGGAGCTATTGTTAATGCTTTAGCCTTCTCTGGAAGCAATTATATGTTTAGTAAATTGCGGTCTGATGAAGAAAGAGAACGTCATAATAAGGCTATAGAAGATTTAGCTAAGGCAAGAGACGCTTACGAGAAAAGACGAATTGCTCACTTAGACTTTATTAATAAAAAGTTAAGAGAACAGGGACATGCAGAGCACACATTTACAGACGTTGATGAGGCAATGAATGAGTATTACTTAGTGACAGGAAAGAAGTTTCTAACAACACCACCTCCAGAACTGTCTGACTTTTATGAACCATCAGAAGAACAGAAGACTGCAGAGATAGGCTTTATTATAGGTGCTATGGGAGCAATCTTTCTTCTCGCATATTCAATCTAAAAATTATAGTTAAAATGTAATAAAAAAAAACAGTTAAAATATGGATAAAATATATTATTCTCCTAAAGGTTATTGGAAAGGAAAGACTGCTATTGAAAAACTGAGTAAAGCTGCTAGAGTGTCTGAATCAGATGCAAAAGACTGGCTTTCAAAACAGGCAATTTGGCAAATATATCTGCCTGCCCCCAAAAGAATAATAAGGCCTAAATTTGTTAATTCAGTTCCTAATGACACCCACCAGATGGACTTGCTGTATCTTCCACATGACAAAGTTAGAAGAAAAAAGTTTAAGTATGCTCTGACAGTTGTTGACATGGCTTCAAGATACAAAGACGCTGAACCTTTAACGGATAAAAGCTCAACTGCTGTGGCTGTGGCTTTACAACAAATATACATGCGAGGCCCATTAAAGTATCCTAGGATGATTCAAGTTGATGATGGAAAAGAGTTTAAAGGCTCTGTAAACCAGCTGTTTTTAAAACATCATGTTACAGTGATGCCTGGTTCAGACGAGTGCAACAATGAGGCAACAATGGGTGGCAACTCCAAGTTGCCTATGTGTTGCTACATTGATGCTTCAAAAGTTGTCACTACAGCAACTCATTATAAACCAATTAGACCCCATTGGATTTTCCCAATAAAAGTTGCCTATGAAGTTGTCACAGCCAAAAGTTGAACGTCGGGAGATATAACTTTTGGTGGGGTTGGCAACTTTTGCATGACAACTTCAAGTTGCTTTTGTGTGAACAGCTTGGCAACACAAGTATATCCGGTAGGCAACAAAAAAGGGGCGGAGCGAAGTGCATGTGTGCGACAAAAAGCGGCACGTGCCGCCACGCTTTTCTCGCTTTTTTCCACACGCATGCAAGCACGAATTTTGTTGCTTGCATGACAACTTTTTGTTGTGCGTGTCGGCAACATGCATGCAACCTCGGTGAGTTGTCGTCGGAACAGTACAAAAGGGCCAAGTTTTGGAGAAAATTTTCATACTTTGCTATTGCTGCTTGTGTGATAGGTTTTTTTCACTGACCATCACTTTTGAGTCTAGTTCTAGTTCTAGTAGCCATGTCTTCTGAGGAGGTAGATATAGGTGCGGATGAGGATACATTAGTGGATGAGGAGGAGATGCTGGCCCTCAACCCTCCTGCAGAGGGCAAGGGCAAGGGCAAAGGCAAGGGTAGGATGCCTAAGGTGGTTTTCACGGCTGCTTTTATAGCAAAAAAACGGACGTCACTGCAGTTGCCTCATCCTGTTTTCAACCGAGCCAACAAAGCTGGCAACTTTTCAGAAGTTGCTTGCAAAAGTTGCAACCTACGTGGCAACTACAAGGAAAGTAGGTCGCGCACGTAGGCCAAGCCAGCAAAAAAAAGGGGCGGAGCTATGGAGTTGCCATATAGTTGCCTCTTGCGTTCACATATGACGAAGCAACTTTGGCCAAAATCTATTTTTGATTTGTTGCACATCGAGTTGGCAACTTTTGGGGTCTATTTGTTGGCAGTAAAAGTTGCTCTCGTGTGAACCTAGCATGAAGAGAGGGATCCCAGGCAACCATCGATCACAAGCCTTAGTAGAAAACTTTAATAAGAATCTAGCTGAACGCCTGTTTACCTATCAATATCACAGAGAAATTATGGACAGAACGCGTAACACAGAATGGGTTAGGAGATTGCCAGCAGTCTTACGCGCCATGAACAATGAAGAATTTAAAGCAACAGGCCTTAAACCAGTAAACGCAATCAAATTAAAAAAAAATTAGCATTACTGAAGATGTTCAGGGGACTCAAAAACTCTTGCCGTTTGGCCTAAAAGTAAGATACTTGTATGCTCCTGGAGAGGCAGAAGGTGATGTTAGAATTAGAGCTACAGATCATATGGAGCGTAGATGTATATGAAGTTGAAAGAATCATGAAAACAACCCCTCCGTGTATTATTTAAGAGAGACTCTCTCTTCTAAAAAGCCTGCCCTAAAAGATCATTTGTCCGTGAAGAGTTGCAAGTTGTCCCCCCAAACACAGTGAGTTAACAAAAAAATAGTGTTTATTTTTGTTAAACTTATTTTTTTGTCTATTGTGGTGTTAACTGATCATGTGTTTGTTTTTCAATGTTCTGTTTAATTTCATCAGTGTCTACCTGTCGTGAAGAAAACGTCTTTCTCCATCCTTTTGAAGTTCAATTTTTTGTCGTCTGTAATCCTCACCATCAGCCATAAGCTTCTGAAATTTTTGTCTGTAATGTTTTCATCCTGTAATGATTTGCTTATTCTTAATCTTAATGAACAAAGTTTTGCTGATGCTAGGGCAACAATGGCAGTGTGCTTTTGTAATTTAGGATTTAAATTTTTTTTTAAAACAGCACTTACAATCATAGACATGGCGCCTAAACCTAACCGAGACCCCCTAATGCTAAAGAGGCTGGCGCCCAGCCCCAGTAGCTAAAAGAGCAACACTAGACCCAGCACTTACGCTAGCTACAGCTGATGAACCAGTAATTACATAAGAAAGAGTATTTAAAGCTTAGCATATTTCTTTCTAGTAAGCCTATACTTATATAAGTCGCTTTCTATTTCCTTTTGAAGTTCAGTTATTTGCTTTAGTCTAAAACTGTTGAACCTCCATTTTTTAAATACGATTATTTTTTAAAATTAATTCTTGTACATATCTTCTTATTAATCCTTCTGGCAGCACTTCATTAACAGAGTAAAACGCAATAAAATCAAATACTTAATGAAAATAAAGTCGAGTACTGTTAGTTTGTCTTTGTCAACCATCACAGTAACCTTGTCAGATGATACATGGGGGTTATTTTGTCTCCGTTTTTAGTAATTGCAATACCGAGCTTAAGAGGAGCATCCAAGTTTTCAGCTTTATTTGTATACCTCTAATTAACGTATGTTCTGGCAAACTAGGATCGCCCTCCCTCAGAGTAATAAATAAGCGAAAAATCATCGTCATTTGCCTAGGTAGTGATGATAGCGTTGGGGTAAATTCTAAGCCGACGGTGTCATCCCCCACTTCAGCTAAGGACTTCTTTCTCTGTTGCATATATTCAGAACCCTGCCTAGTTATTTCAATCTGTTTTTTCTGTTGTGTTCCTGGAACTAGGCTAACAAGAATGGGTCCTTCATTTAAAGCTTTTCTAAAATTATTTTCCTTATCAAAGTATACATTAGGGCTTCGTAGTTCAAACTTTAGATTCCAAGAAATTTCGGGAAGCAACGCCCAAGCATTCTCTCTTTTATGAAGTTTGTATTCACGTTTGCCAAAATCGTTTGCTCTTAAATTTCTTATCTCTTCTAGGATAGGATATATGCTGTCGTTTTTTATCTTCAATTTCTGTTCGTTGTAAGCCCCATCTTCCGTGTACTCAAACCCATAAACATTTCCTGGCACCCCTATTAGATCAAACTCAGTTGTGTCTGCTAGGTCTTTTAGCTCTACTGCAGCACATTTAGGAGCTAGCTGCGCTTTTGATTCTGGCCCCGAGACATTCTTTTTAATATTAAAATTAAAATTAAAATAAACAAATTGTTATAAGCAATCAATAATAAACAATCTACAATAAACAAACGTATTGAACTGGGGGTCAGTCCATAAGCATAGCTTAGCGTGCTTAGATTTTTCTAACTGTTCTTTAATTTTTTAAACTCATCTTTGTCCCTTATTATATAATTTTCACTTAACATTCTTCAAAACTATCTTTGTCCTTAGTGTAAAATAATACAACCGATTTTAACTGCGATCTAAAGTCTTTTAAGACAGCATTATATTTCTGAGTTAATAGCCACACAGAAACTAAGGCGTGACGGCCACTAAAGGCTAGCTTTGACAGAGCTTTTCTTTTTTTTAACAATGTCTCGTTCAGCTGAACAGTCATCAAAAATTTAAATAGCGTTTCAGTTCCCTCAAATAGTCTTTTAGTAATGTTCTAAACAGTCGTTCAGTTTGTCGCTAGGATCAACTAGAAATATATTATCGTCTGCCCAAATAAACTTCCTTTCTTTGTAAGACTTGTTGTGCTTAATGGTTGTGCAGAATATAACAATGTACTCGTAATGAAACCTGTATATTGTTTGTAACAAATCAAGTACGAAGACAGTTTTCCCACACCCTGTAATCCGCAGATAAGAGAACAGTGCGGATCTTTAGGAAGAAACTTCAAATATCCATCTGTTTTTATTAGAATATTTCTTCTACATTTTAATAAGCCACGTCTTTTAGCCTGTTTTCTTCAATGTTTAACTGAGCATCACAAACCATAAAACATGCATTTGTATTGGTGCGTTTCCGTCTGCTTTCTTGTGAATATTTATTTTTATACCATCTTGCCCTACCCTTTCTCCACTTCCAAACAATCTGTTGTCAAATGTGGATCTAAAATCCAACCATAGCCCATATTTGGTTATTAAGTAGTCTTCGAGTCTTACATCATAAAGGCGAAGTTTTTTACATACACGATCAACTGCAGGATCCCTTTGCCTGCCTCCAACGAACAACTTTCTTATTTCATCAAAGTATTGTTGAGGTAAAAGTCCGCGCCCGAATACAACTGATCAGACTTGCCATTTATTGCACAGTCAACCTTCTCATTTTTGGATTATAAAACGCTTCTGATTCTCTGAAAAGGAGTTGTTTCTTCAGTAAACAAGAACAAAATTCCTTTTAAAGACTTCAGAGACTGATTTAGATGTATGTTCCAGAGAGTGTCTCGCTTATTTTTATTTTCTGTAGTGGAGTGTATAACTCTTTCATAATAAATAACTGTTTTATTTTTATACTGGGTTAAGATTGTTCTGGCCAGTTCAGGGTTAGTAACAACATCAAACTCAAGAGAATGTCGCTGACTGTGTATTTAGCTAAAGGGTCTTCAGACAGAACAACAGAATCGCTAGGATTAAATGTCAGTCCATAAGTAAGTTTTTCTTTTAGTGCACCTTGGTAATATGGCATATGCGTCTTTAACAGTTCAAAATCTAGAGGAATGCAGAATCTGTTGCCAAATGCTTCTGCTACTGCTCATCTTTAACATCATTCTTTGCATCCCCCGCTTTAAGCCTGTGCTTGAGGCGTTTGGACCTTGTATTCCCTGATAAACTTTCTCTTTCCTTTCTTTTTTAGGTAGCCATAAATCAGAATAAAGGGCAAAAATGTCTGCCTCGCTTAGTACAAAGACTTCTTTGCCTCCAGTTTGATTGCTATATGTTTAACAATAGCCTGCCAAATTAGCAACAACAGTAGCATTAGGATCTGTCGATTTAATATCTATTTTGAATGATAGTTTAGCAGTGCCTGGCATTATAACATCACCAGAGCCAAGATCAGGGAACTTAACTATTAAAGTTTGTTCGGGCTGAACTGTTGATGGAGTATAATTTACACTAATTACAGTCTGCCTTATACCTTTTACGCCATGGGGTTCCTTCTCTTTTCTGTATGGATCAAGGTCACAACCGTATGAGTTCATTTTTTATAAAACAAAAAAGAATATAAATAAAATATATGGATAAAGATTTTGACCGATTGATCCTGTTGGTGAAGAAGAAGAAGATGAAGAACTAGGCCCTTCATTGCAAGAAGAGCTCAAGGAGCAGGTTCTTTACTCCCTAGACACCGTCAAGAACTATTGCGAGAAAGAATTCAATCATTCTATAGAAGCATAGGACGAGAGCTACCAGGAGTGCTTGATCCTAACGATTTTGAAGACGATGGTGGGCGTATATAAAAACTGGTGTAGGAGCCGTGTAAAAGCTACTTCAACGCAAAACCCAAACAAGTTTTTAAAACTAAGCACACTCAGGCGAAAACTCCCATTGCTAAGGCAGAACAATTAAACCTTTTAGAGCTTAGAGCTGAAGCCGTTAGTCATTTACAGAACTTGGAGCGGGGGCTGCCAACACAATCTGAAATCAAAACATACCTCTTCAAGATTTAAGTCAACAAGCAGATGATGCAATTAACAAAACAGATGAATCAATTAGAAGAGCAGAAGAACTAATAGCAGAATTGAGACGAGTTTTAATGAGGAGACGCAGTTAAAAACAATTGACGATTCTCCATTGCCTATGCGTGAAATCCTGGGGCTTAATGAGGCTTTACGGACAATAAGGGGTGAACTAACAAACAATTTGGCAAAACTTGGTGAGCTGGATAGAGAGATAGAAGAAGAAAAAAATAAACTGGGTGATGCAGATGATAACAATTTAGGGCGAGAAGAAAAGGCTAGAATACAGCAGAAAATACAAGATTTAAGGCTACAAAGGGCAGCCAGGTTAGAAGTGCTGTCTACTAACAGAGCGCAGCTAGCATCACAAACAAGCAGAATAAGAGAAACTATAAACAGAATACTTTATGAAAACACTACGCTAGCAGAAAGAATAAGGACTCTGTTCAGGGAACAGGGGATTACAATAGTTAGTATATTAACAGCTGTTGGGTTTGCTATTCTACACTCGTTTATGCTTTAACCGGCAGTGCGCCAACAGGGTCAGTAGCTCTCCAACACCGCAGCCTGGTAAAAGTTGGATTAGAAAACAATTGCATCATCTAGCAAACCTATTAAAGAAGTTAGCAGCCAAAGCGCTTGATGCTCTGCCTGGCATAATAGGCAGTGTTGTTAGTTGGGTTTTGTCTACTATAGGCAAAGTTGCTGGTTATATGGCTGACCATCTGTGGACGTTAGGAGTGCTAGCTGCTGGATTAATTTTTAGTGAAATAAGTATGGCAATCCAGTAAAGTTAAAAATACAACAAGGGCTGTCTTTTCGCTAGTGTGACTGTCAGTGTGAGGCAGATCAGCGGGTGGCGTGCTTTCTGGGCTGCTTTCTGGCTGTGGGTCACTTATAACTGGATCGCTTTCTTCAGGGCTAGGTACTTTTTTTAAAATGGATGGAGCAGGCCTTGTGTTTTAAACTTGATTGTGCCCTAAGTTTTGGCCGTCTCCAGCTATGAGGATTTCATTATTATAATTCTGTATCATGGCAATCTGTAGTCTAAGGTCAGAGGGTAGCATGTATAATCCATGGCCTACAACAAAGTCAACCTTTGGCCTAGCATGTGCAAGAACGTCTTGATACCTTTGTATGCTGGCAGGCAAATCAACAGCAGAGTTAATAGCATCTTCTAAATTGGCTAGAAATTGTTTTCTGGCATCAAAGCCTGTAGATTGATCGACTATGCTAGACTTAGTCTGTGCTTGTGCTCCTAATAGACACCAAACGTATGTCCGTATGGAGTCATTAAGCCTTTGCACTCCCGGCATTGTTAGGCCTTCACTTTCATCTAAGATAAATGTTGCCCAAGCATTAGGATGTTTTTGTTCTATGGATTCCAATCGAACTTGTTTGTCTGGTTGAAAAGAGGTGTGGCCAGGCCAGTAGTCATAATTATATTCTCTTTTTACACCCCACAAATACAATGTGCCTAACCCATGATTGGGATCTAATCTTGTCTAAAGTCAGTTGAAAGGATTAATGTTAAATTCGTTGCAGATTCTTTCATATGCATTATTGTCCATTGGGCTTTTAAATGGATTAAACGTGTTGTCGCTGGGGAGGGGCACTTGTAGTTCAGTTAGTATTCGTCTGTACTGGTAATAAACATGAAAGTTATATACCTTACTAAAGATTGGGGTGGTTTAAATGATTTGCATATGAAACGCCGCAGCCAGTAGTTGCGCAGTAAAATGGCAAAATTTAACTGATTCTGGTAAAACGTCATAGGGCGGGATGCCCATGCTGATGGCACTCTATCACTCTTTATTGGTGGATTTGAATATTTAGTTAGTGGGTTTACAAGTCTGACTTGGAAGCCGTATGATTCATCTACTGCAATGGTTAATTGCTGAAGTTAAAAGATTTGGGGTTATAAAACGCTCTACATTGTAATTAGCACTTTCGTTATATTTAAAAGGTTCCATTTTTTTAAATTAGTTTTTTAAATAGTTTAAAAAGAATGTACATCTATATAACCAAGCAAAACGAGCATGTGTTCTTAACGTACCCAATTGACAATAGGCGCGGGAGTTGTAGTATTGCCCTTAAGAAATTGGCTTTAAGGAAAATGGGTTAACATATCTGAAGTGGCTCAGAACAATTGGATCAATGTTAATGACGACAAGGCAATCAAATAACTCATATACAATACCTGATGGTTACTACAACTTTTGTTCTTTAAAAGAAGTTACTTAGCGAATTTGGCATATTGTTAACAATTAACGAAGCAAACCTTAAAATTACTATTACATTTCCCACTAGAAGAAAGAAAGAGTACACTTTCGCTAAAGGGCTTGCTCGAATTTTAGGCTTTCACGTAGTGATAGAGCTTATAGATTTAGTACAAGAGAAGATGTCTATCATTTGAAGGTAATAAACCTTCTGATTTTCTCGTGAACCCAGTGTTGTATGTCCACTTACAACAGTTAAAACAAATAATAATTTGTTTAATGGCTACCCGTCTACAGTTCTACAAGCACTGCAGCAATGGGGCGGGGTATTGCGATTATCAGTTATACAGGTTTGGCAGAGACAGTGATTTTAAAGAATTAATTTAGGGGTCTATAAATTCATTGGATGTAAAAATAACTAACCAAGACGGAAAGCCAGTTGATGTTCTGATTTATTAATAGGCTGAAAGTAGAAGATCATATTAGAAAAGTAGTAAGGACTCAGTCCTGTGGACGTTAATAGTGCTGGAAGTAGTTAGTGAAGTTAATCTTTCAAAGTTCTCCAATGCCTACAGCATATGAAAACTCAGGATTGACGTAAGTTCCTTGTTATTGTTTAGAGACTAGCGATTTTTTGTTAACTGCAGTTGTGTTTACTTGATGAAGAGTAGAGCGCAGATTAACATTTGTGTGATAAAATACTTTGTTTTCAAAGAGAGCTTGCTTGTAGTATCGTGAGTTATATTTTTTTGACAACTTCTTTATTATGCCTTAGCCTTCTTCATTACAGAAGTCTGGCTGGCAACGCTATACATCTTCGACCGCAAACCAACATATTATTTGATAACTGTCCCATTAAGTTCATCCTTCATCTTTCCAATAACTTTCTTGTTTACAGTTGAATGTAAAGGACTGTCTTTAGGATAGTCACATGTGTCGTACCACCCATCAACTCCTTTGGCTACCTCAGTTTCTAAATCCTTATAGAAGTCTTCTGTGGGGACGTCTAGAATAAAAGAGTCAGTGTCTGTGTAAAGGACTCTTGCTTCTGGGTACCGTGGTTTAAAGTAGTCGTACAGAAATTCTAACATTAATAACTTTGACAACTCTAATACGGTAAAGTCAATAAACACCGGCTTGTCCAACTTAACATCCTTTTTCTTCATCATAATGCCAACCAGGCTGTCGTTAAATCTTCTAAAGTCTTGATAGTTGGGTTTAGAGGCAAACTTAATTGCTTGGTTTTCTTTTGTAACTAATTTAACATCTTTACGATTGTGTACGTTCTCCATGGTTTTACCAAAACAGCTGTTGTTCATCAGTTTAAAGAAGTCTTTTTCTGAAGCATCAGTGGCTTGGGTTCTAAGATCAGTATTCTTCTTGATGTATGGCCTCATAAAGGGCTCTTGATCACAGATAATTATTCTGTGAACAGCTCCTAGTTTCAGCCCGTGTCTTAAGTAAAACTGTAGGAGTCTGTAATGACACACATATTTAGTTTTGTGCCTAAGATTGGGAACAAGTTTAGGCGATTCGCTGGGACTCATCTTTAATCTTTCTGCGGCTAGGGGGTAATCGTTGTGGAGATCGTGTAATTCTTTAGGATATTCTAAGTCTACTTCCAAGATTAGTCCTGCTGGATTATCAGGCGTAAGCTGTGACAACATGCCTAACACAGTATTAACATCATGAGGCCCTTTTATCATTTTAAAGTTTCTCAGTGGAAGCGGTTGACTCATGGCCCATCCATACAGATTATTGGCGTCTAAGTACATTAGATAGTTAGACGGTTTAGTTGGGTCATAATCGTCTAAATACTTGTTGTTGGCTTTGCAGTAAGGATGTGAGGCCATGCTAATACCTCCCCTTAGGCCGTCTTCAATCATCTGAAGTGTGGGTAGATCAGAAATTAAGTCAATCTGGATGTTTGTAGACTTTAAGAAAGCATCCCAAGAAAGACCTGGGGCAGAGATGTAATGTGATGAGTCTAGACAGTAATGTTTCATGCATGTAGATCTGTAATTCTGAAAAAACGTCTGCCAATAAACACACGTCAGCCAATAAATATTGATCGTGATAGTCGCCCATCGTTTCACAGTGTAATTCTGTCCAGGCTTTCTGAGCGTATTCATATTCAGCATCGGTTATGTCTTTGCCTCTAAGACTAGAAAAGAAAGCGCCTTTAGGAGGAAGTGAGTCTTCGTCAAACCTGTCCCACGAGTTCATGTATTCATAAGGATAGACGCCTTTACGCACCAAAGATGGATAAAAGTTTGTTTAGTGATTGGAAAGTCTTTTTGAGTTCCCGCTAACTTACCCAAAAACTAGCCATCGATGTTGGGCTGAGTCATAAAGGATAAACAATCGAGAGTAAAAGTCATGTTACTTTTCTGAAGACTGTGCAATGCAAGAAACCCTCTTATTTTTCAGAAGTCACTGCTTGCATGAAAAATGAGAATCTTTTACCCTCGTGGTTATGAAAGAAGATAGGCAGTTTCCTTTTTTTTTGGGGTCAACCTTAAGTTGAAGATTACAATTGTTGTGCACGGCCCCTCTGAAATTTGCCATTTAATGTGTTCGTGGTCTTCACTGTGTCGCCTAATAATTCTCTGTTACTTTATCCAACGTGTGTAGATGAGACATAACGTTCTTGGTCTTCAGGAGTCATAACAATGTCTGAAAGATTTAGTTGGTTGGATAAATGATTGTAAAGTTGTTTCATCTGCTCTAAAATCTACTAGCCGCTTTGGGGGCCCTCTGTAAATCTCTGGGCGTGTGTGTCCCCCATCTGACTTAACAACAATAAACGCTAAAAACAGATTGATGGTGGGTTAATAAGGTTGTTTTTTTGTTCTTGGTGTAGGCCATAGGTACTGTGGAAAGATTGATTCAAAGTCAGCATAAACCACGTTTTGGACTCATTTGCATTTTGTGTACATTCTTAAAAATACTTTAGACCATGGTTTAGGTGTAAGGGTTTGGTTTCACAGTCTACAAAACTTTTACAATGTTTCTTATGACTGGCAGCTGCTTCTATAGTTGGGATTCTGACCAAACATCTTCTACAAAGCTCTTGTTTAGATTTTTCCTTTGACGTTTAAAAGCTAAGTTGCTTTTTTGTTCTGATTAATACATTTAAAGACTCTTAGGACCGTCTGTAAACAGGATCAAGTCTACATGCTTGTCAAGTGGTTCGCCTAAAATGGGAGCGATGGGGAGAAACGCTTAGAGGCACTAGATCAGCTTCTACAGACCATGTGTATTTCGTTTACAGTAATTGGTTTGTTTTGCTCTTCAAACTGAGATATACTTTCTATATTACTGGAAAGGGTTTTGTTATCAAAATTCAGGCTATCTTTGTATTGGTCATAAATTTGGAAACTCTGTTTGCATGATTTTGACAGGATGTAAATGCGCTAAAACACACCCACATAAAACACATGCTGTCAGAATTTATGTATGTTTAAGACTGCCTGTTTTAACTCTAAAATCTTTTGGAAGAGGAAGGTGAGAATTGCCAACTATAGGATAGAACTTTGTTTGTCTCAATTGATTTCAAGGATGTCCCTTAGAAGCCAGAACCCCTTAACTTTGCCTCCCCAATTGCATGGTTAAACTGTTTTAGCATGTAATCAGCCCAGTTAGAGTTAAGGTCATGATAGCTGATTACTTCTTTTGTTTAGTTGAAACCAGATTCCTGTTACTATCATCAGGCGTTATATAATCAATCAGAACGGCCAACAGCACTTTTACTGGCCGGCTCCATCTGAAGAGACTCTGGGATTTTAGAGATGGCGTGCTGCTACACTTTCATGAACGTTTGTTAGGGTTAATAATATTCATGTCTACTTCACTAACGTTTTGCTTAAATTTTTTGTCACTATCAAAATTTCTTTATCGTTATATAGTTTTCCATCCCCCAATTTACTTGTGTCGTCATTTTTAAAGCCACAATATTTACGTAAATTAAAAAAAAAAAGTTATATAAAAGTAACTAAAACGCGCTTTTTATTCTTCACCCAAGCGTTGCAACACTTCAAGACACGTTTTAAACTTACAATAACACCCCCCAATATTTTAGCTTTTTCTGAATCACTACAGTCAATGTTCATCACTTTGATTGCTTCTTAAATAGTTAACTATGATCTTTTATTATATTGTTTACATCCCTTCTCAAAAAACCCAAAATTTACTAAAATCAATGTTTAACACTTTCATTGTCTCGTCAAATAGTTCATTACAATTCTTTAAATCAGATTTACTGAGTTCAGCAGCCATTTTTAAAATCTAAATAAATAAAAAAAAATAATTGTAAATTCGTGTTATTCATAGTCCTTTCTAATCGTTTAAACCTGATCTTCATTTAAAACGAATAGCTATGCTTCAGGGGTGGTAGAAACAGTCAGATCAACATCTTCATGATCTATATTATCAACTAAAATGGGAAACAACTTTATAACCCGGGTTGGGGCCAAGAATCTGGTATTTTACTGATTGATCTGAGTCACGCTTTCTCGCATATTATTCCGCTCAAAAAGGTCAGTTTTAATTCTTCAACCTGCTCTTTAACTGATCTTTATCATCCAGCCTTCCCCACCATCTCCCCCTCCAACTTTCAATATATTAGTAAGCTCTCTAACTACTTCGGGCTTCATTTTTTTAAACCAGAATAAAAACAACAATTAAAAAATAATTAAGCTACAGTATGGACCTGTAAAACCCTCGCAAACGAGCTTCGCCAAAGATCAATAAGGCACTGACTAAGTGAACGCTTCGGTTCTCGCGGGTTTTTTTGGGCCTGACTCATGGTGGGGGGGACCCCGCCGGC
>JAFLJL010005775.1:7500-13562 GCA_018398815.1 Conus ventricosus | reverse complement strand
GAATCAGTGGCGTTAAGGCAAGCAGAGTGATGGTGTTTAAATATAGCTTTTTTTTCTCTTTTTTACTAATGTCATTACTGCCGATTTCCACCCCCTCCCCACCAGTATTCCCCTTTGTGATGAAGGGGCTGCGGTAAAACCCAGAAATGCCACAGCGGGGGGCAACGTCTCCAGCGCGGCAACGCCTGGTTTTCCTACTCCCCCCACGGAGATCCGTGTTTGGTCTTAAAAAAATGACATAAAAGAAAACATAAAGAAAACTGATTACGTGTGCCCTCCCCCCCCCCCCTTTCCTTTTGTCTGTTTATGACTCTCTCATTCCTTCTCTCTTCTCTCTCTTCTCCTCTCTTCTCCTCTGTGTTCTCTCTCTGTCTTGTCTCTATTTCCTTCCCATCGTGATGGGATGTCATTTCTTTTTGTAAACAAAGAAAAAGGAGCTACACCAAAAAATGTGTTACATCATTCCGTTTCTACATGTTTGCCGGGTTTTGAATCTTCTAAATGGGTTCAGGATGTAAAGGCGTTGGTCAAAAGGCCATGCAGAAGGGGCCGAAACTTTTTTGGTGCGGGGGGAAAAGTTGTGTGAGGGCCAGGCGCCCCGTGGCGCGGCAAAGTTTGGTTGGTGGTAGTGGTGGTGGGGGGTGGTAGTGTGGTGGTACGGTGGTTGTTCTGGGTAATGACAAGCAGTGACAAGGGAAATTGTTTGGTGCATCAGAAAATAAACCGTATTTGACAAAAGGGTTACAGTTTTCTGAAAAAAAAAAATAAATCAAAAAAAAGGGAAAAGATTTAAAACCTATTGATCAAAGATGAAAGAAAGACCCCGGCCTTCCAACATAAGAGCAACCCCACAGACTCACACCTAACGTTTACAGTGTTTGTGCATGAAACCCACAATTTCAAGTGCATTGTCATTTCTCTCGGCGCCAACTCCTTGTAAAACCGAAACCACACCCACACACACCACACACCCCACAACACAAACACACGGCGCGCATCCGCCGCACTAACACGCACGCAGCACCACAGACCCCGTTTTAAATGCATTCGTTTTACCGTTTCCGAAATGACCCGTATTTCCTGCTCAGTGTGCCTAAAACTGCTTTTTTCCCGTACCCTTTTTTTTTAAATTTTTTGTACGAAGTGGAAAAAACCGCTTTTGAAAGTAAAAACCATCATATTTTTTTCCAATATTTTTTCATCCCAGAATGAAATTTTGCCGATTTTCCAGAGAAGAGTCGTTTTAAAATTTCCCAAAAGAAAAATTTTTGCGTCTCAATCGCGGGTTTTTTCCCAAAAGAAACCTTTTTCAAGTAGTTTTAATTTCTTACTTGAAAATTTTTCCGTTGTCCCCCACTATGCCCGATTTAATCAATATTTTTGCCTTTTCTTTATTCTACTGAAGGAAGTTCTGCTAGGGATAAAAACCTGACATTTAGTTTTGCAGTTTTGTAGGGCACTCTGCCCCTTTTCCCTATGCTATTTTCTGGGAATTGAAGGGTGTATTTGAACATCGTTTTTTAGCTTGTGATTTTCTTTTTCCCCGAATTTTTGTAAGTCCCCTTATTTTACTTTTAGGTTATTATTTTTACTTTTGGGATTAACAAAATTTGCTTACTCAGTGCCCCTTTAAAATTTTTAATACTCCTTTTCTCCCCTTTTTGTTTTTTTTTCGTTCACGTTGGTTTAGTCATAGAAAATTGAGCTAAAAAAACATTTGTTATTGTTTTGATTTCTTTCCATATTTTCACGAGTGTGATAGCTTCTTTTCTGAAAACCATTTTTTTTCTCATCTACATTGCATATAATTTTCTATCAGCTTGCCCTTTTAATTTTATTAACTCATTCTGTCCGCATTCTGAAAGTAAAAATTCTTCGTCTGCAAACCAGATATGGAAAAACAAGAGACTGGACTACGGTAGCAAGCCTAAGGAGTGTGTTTGAAAAAAACCCTTTGATTTCTTGATGGAAGACGCTCTACCCACCCTTTTTGCCCCCCACAAAAAAAACAAAAGTGATCTCTCTCTCTCTGTCTGTCTGTCTGCTGTCCGTCCGTCCCTCTCCTTTTCGCCCTTTTCCTGCTCCTAAAACACAAGCGCACACATCACACACACATCAAGCGCGACGCCGCACGCAGCACGCGCAGCACGCATGCATGCAAAATAACACACTCACAAACATAAATTTCACTGCGGCGCGCTCGCGCGACCCACCAAACAACCCACCACCACAGGTTTCTCTCTCTCTTCTTCTCTGTTACACACACACACACAACACTACACGTTCTTCCTCTCTCTCTCTCTCTCTCTCCTCTCTCTCTCTCACACACACACACACACAGTGCACGCAGACATGTTTGCGTCCCCCCCCCCCCTCCGTAAAAAACATATATACATACGCAAGCGCGCACACGCACGCAGACACGCGCACAAACTAATAAATTCCAAGGATAAGTACCGAGCACCATTCCGCGGTCACTGAGGAGAAACAATCAGGTTTCGAAATATCGGTATCTGACAGGAGCTATATGTTAGTGAGTTTCCATCCCTATTGGAGGATGTCTCCCCCTTGGAGACTATAAGCTTGCTGAAGGCTCATTTTGAGAAGCATTTATTTTATTTTTCCCCATTCACCCACTCAAGCACATACTGTTAGTTAGGCAGAATTATCTACCACTGCAGATATGAATGCTTATCTCCCCCTATTTCTTCAATCTAAGACATAAGAGCAAGCTTTGTTTATAATTCAATATATATATATATATATATTTATATATATATATATATATATATATATATATATATATATTGAATTATAAACAAAGCTTGCTCTTATGTCTTAGATTGAAGAAATAGGGGGAGATAAGCATTCATATATATATATATTATATTCAGAATTTTGAATACGTTTTCTGCACACACACACACACACACACACACACACACACACACACACACACACGCACACACACACACGCACACACACACACACACACACACGCGCGCGCGCGCGCCCACACACACACACGCACGCACACACGTGCACACGCACATACGCACACACACATGCACACACGCACTCACACACACACCACACACACACACACACACACACACACACACAACACACACACACACACACGAAGAGACCCATTTCAAATTTTTTTTACGATTCCTATTTACATCAATACACTCGCATGATCGGAATGAAACGTACCTCAGAGTATTGCCCATGTCCATGTCCAGGTTCCGGTAGATGTCCGATCTCACACAGCCAGGGCTGTCACAGATAGCGTCATCATTGTCACTTTGAGGCCAGCACTGTGTGGGATGGCTGAGGAAACAGCCGCCATGCAAACCATGTTGTCACATTTCAATTTGTTGGATCTAGATCTGTGTTTGCGTGTATATTTGGGAAAGGGATGTGGTGGAAAGAAAGCTGCGGGGAGGGCGTAGGGTGGGCGGGTGTTTATATTGTTGTTTTAATTTCATGGAACAGTTTGAACAGGGTCGCAGACCTGGGTTTGATTGCCATCAGATGCATTTATTTCGGGGTTTGTTTTGTTTCATTTTATTTCATTTTTCGCCCAGATCGGCATTTTTAGCCAGAGTTGTGTGCCAGAGGGGCTCAGACGAACCTCCGAGTAAAGTTTCATCCAGTAACCGGATATCACTCTGATCGTATTCCTCAGATTTCCTGACCAAAACTGAAAGTGTCTGTATCTCTCGGGCTGGTTGACGCCGGGATATTGTATGAAATGAATCGTAGAATACTGTGTTAGACTAGATCTGATCTCCATATAGTTTTTTTCAGTTCCTATAATCTCCTATTTTTTTTCCTCCCCCCCCCTTTTAAAATTTCAATTTTAAAAATTTCTTTAAGGTGGGGCCTCAATCCTCCTCTTTTTCCCCACTTCTTTTCTTCCCTTAAATCAGAACTCGCACACACCATGCAAGTCCGTATGTAATATTACTACTGGACATTCTCTTACGGACTTCAATAGTCTGGCGTTTAATACAGAGCGTCAGGTTTTATATGAGTGCTAATGTTTGATGCAGTGACAAATTCGCTCTGTTTGTGACAAGGAAGGGAAACACAGAGAGAGAGAGAGAGGAGAGGAGAGGAGAGAGAGAGAGAGAGAGAGAGAGAGAGAGAGAGAGCTAGAGAGAGAGAGAGAGAGAGAGAGAGAGAGAGAGAGAGAGAGAATACGGATACGGATATTTTATTCACAAATAGGCCATTGCCCCTCGTGAAGGGGTGCATCTGGAAATAATTCGATATTTTACACGTTCAAAACTGACTCAATGCTTTACATTCAGAAACAAGAACACGTCGTAACTTAAATGCTTTGTATAGGTAAATGGACAGATTTCTAGTTGTTCGTTCATTATTGGAAGCTAGAAGTAAACTTAATCTGAAAAGACTTGGAAATCTGTAGTACTTTCGATGTATAACGTTCTCTTATTTCATTTAGTAAAGGACAGCACAGAACAAAATGCACTTCATCTTCTTTCTCTTCTTTACACAATGGACAAATCAAATCAACAGGGGTATGTTGTTTGTATCGACATCTATGCACAGCAATATCTGAAATACCCAGTCTGAATCTTGTAATAATCTTGATATGTCTGTCTAGATTTAATGTTAAATGCATTTTATCTATTGCTATTGTGCAAAAAGTCTTATATACACTAAATCTGTCACTATTCTGACATGAAAATCCCATTCTTGCCATCTGCAAAGTACAAGTCTTTCTTTAAAGTCAGCGAGAAACTGTTCCACTCTCTCAACACCTTGGTTTAACCACACAAAACCAAAACCAAACATGTATAACTTACAGCAAATGTCAGACGCCCAGTTTGTCTTATCACGAGAGTCTAACTCAAATAATGATCTATATGCTTTTCGCGGTAATCTTGACTCATCCATTCTTGTCAACTTTAACCAGTAGTGCATGCACCTAACGGCAGAATTTATGTACACAGGGTATCTATTTGTCTCACCATACACAAGGTCATTCGGTGTTTGGAACTGAACTCCTAAAACCTTTTTAAGAGCAAAGAGATGTACTTTTTCACGAAAGTGTGCAACAGTACTTAGCCCCCACAATTCAGCACCATACTGAACAATGGGTTGTATGTGCGCATCAAATAGTTTCAAATATACAGCAAGAGAATTGCATTCTAACTTACGTAATTTTTGCAATATACATAACAACGCATGCTTTGCTCTGCAGGCACGGTTCTTACAAGAAACAGTAAATCTCAACCGTGTTGAAAAATAGATGCCTAAATATTTATAAACATTAAGAACAGGTATAAGGATTCAATTGTAAGTCCAATGTTCACTAGCTGCTAAGTACCCACCTTTTCTAAATACAACTATATTACTTTTATTCATATTCACATTCAGATGGAGTGCTGTTGCTGTCCTATGTAGACTATTTAGTTGCGACTGTAGCCCAACTATTGTTTCCGACAGAAGGCTATGTCATCTGCCAAAAGTAATATAAATAGTTAAAAATAATCATGCATAAATGTTGCACCATGCCTCCCATTTCTAATCACTTCTATTGCTAATTCATTTATAGATAAAGAGAACAGCACTGGACTTGTAACATCCCCTTGTTTTACCCCCGGATACAGTTTATGTAGTCTGTCAATTTTGCACCCGAACGAATTCTAGCTTGACTGTAGTGTACATGCTATGAATACACCGAAAAGAGTTTTTCTTTGATACCATTTTTTACCAGAATAGACCACAGTAGATTCTTTTCTATAGAGTCAAAAAGCTGTCTCAAGGTCAATAAAGGCGACATAGAGTTTACGGTTAAAGCAAAACTGTTTCTGTATTAAAGTTAATAATGTGTACATGTGATCAATGATGGAGTATCCCCTTTTAAACCCCGCTTGATATTTCCCCTGTGATATTATGCAGCTCAATCCATTCTTGAATCCTACTGTTTACTATAGAACTATAAACTTTTCTGCTTGTATTACATAATGATATCCCTCTATAATTACCGGGATCGTCTACATTACCTTTTTTAAATAAAAGTAAGA
>JAFLJL010005774.1:0-12456 GCA_018398815.1 Conus ventricosus | reverse complement strand
GTTTATTGGGATTCAAAGTAATGGCAGTGACAGTGGTGTTGATGTCTATGTATTTCTTGATTGACCTCTGGGCCACAGTGTTAAGTTGGATCAAAGTACCAGTGGAATTGTGTCGGGAGAGTTATAACCAGTTTAGAGACCAGCGCTAGCGCTGGAGAACTTCACAACCAGTTTCAGAGGAAAAAACGTTTTCATCAAATGGATGGTCCTGGTTGGGAGTACAGATAGAGACGAGCGGAGAGGGAGAGAACCAGCGCTGGAGAACTTCACAACCAGTTTCAGAGGAAAAACGTTTTCATCAAATGGATGGTCCCTGGTTGGGGTACAGATAGAGACGAGCAGAGAGGGAGTGACAGGAGAGGGAAGTTAAAAGACAGAGATCAGAATTGTATCTCAGTGTGAAAGTGATCTGTCTCAAGATTTTGAAGAGCTGTGTGACAAGGGAATTGTTGTACAATAGATGTGCTGTTATGTGCAGTTTGTATGTCTGCGTGGCGGACACTAAGCCACTCCAATCGCCTTTCTTTTGCTCTGTGTGTGTGTGAGAGAGAAAGAGAGAGAGACCAAGTCCAGGTCAGTAAGGACAGCTAAGTCAGTAAAAAGCTGTTCACCACATCAAAGAAGGATTCGGAAAACGCTGGCATGTTTTAATGTTAGCCATAGCGAATGAGTTGTTTTGCTCAGATTTTAAAATCCTGGGAGTGTTATGAGTGAAATGTTTTTAATTTCTGCCACGGTGGATTTGTTTGAACAAATCTGTTTCTAGCAGCTTTACATTTCACTTTATTGAATACATTCTGCAGATTGGGGTATGGTGCTTTCCATCATGTTTGTTGAGGCCACGGTAAAGTAGACCATGAAACGTGTTGGTTTGTAAGACACCTTTGTTGTGTGTAGTCACATATCTTGTATTATGGGGTGTGTTTGAGTTCAAGGACAGCATGTTGTTCAGTGCCAGATCAGTTTGACGTTCATGTTTTGTATTGCTTTGTTCAGTGTGTTTGCATGGGAAATTTTTTAGATTGGATCCTTGTCTTTGTGCGTCTTTGTCCTCAGACGTTTGTCAGTTGAAGTTATATTCCATTGCTCAAGAGCTGCACAGCTAGTGATTCCAATGGTTTGGAGAAAAAGAAAAACAATCAGCATACACAATACTTTTTTAAATTGTTGACCCTTTTACCGACAATGCACATTCCCATGTTTCTCATATGTGATTAGGTGTACCATTGCTGGTTTGCCCTAAAACAGCCTGGTTTATTCAGCAACACTGAGAGAATGCTGGTGTGAAATATACTTGGAACTGGAGGCTTAGGATACACATTACTATTTTTTTGAAAGTCTTGTCTCTTGCCTGGTCTGTCAGTTTCTTGTCTCTGATCTTTCATTTTTTCTATTTTTGAGACTGGGCAAGTTCTGTTGTACATCGCTGTTCGGGTTTTTCATGCAGCCGTTTGTTAATTTGAGTGCTATTAAAGTTTTGCAATTTTTTTTCACTGAAAAAGGAGAGAAAACCTGATGCTTTACATGATTGTGACACACACACACACACAACACACACACACACACACACACACAACACACACACACACACACACTTCAGCACTCAAATAAAAGTATATGTATATGTGTACAGATACACACACACACACACCACATACCCTATATATCATGTCTCCAGACTCAATGTAATTTCACAGATTTCTACTGGTACACAGCGTCTTAGACCACTGTACAATAAATTTGTATTCAAGACAGAATACCTAAAAAGACTGATGTTTTTATTCCTAGTTTGTTTTACAAGGTGCTGAGACCAGGACACCAAGAGAGCATTCGGTATGCACACCCCCCCCCCCCCCACCCCCCAGTACTCTTACATTCACCTTTCCTCCATATGCATTAAGCCATCAAAACACATACCTTTACAGCACCCTTATCCCACATCCACTCTGCTGTGCATTCACATGAAGACCAAAGGAGGCTTGAGTATGGTAAGTGAACGACTGCTTGAGAAGATATATGTTTTAAGACTGGTTTTGAAAGATAAAAGGGCGATTGATGGCAGTGGTCGGCAATAGGCAAATTGTTAGAGTTATCTTGGAGAACTGGATGCTCTTCCACAGTGGTTTATCTTTCTTTAATTCTTCGGTGAGAAAAATCTGTTCGTTAGCAGCGGAGAGGAAATACGTTCTCTCTACACTGAGAGAACGTAATTGTGCAAAATTCTGAGCGATACTGACTGGCAGATCCAGAATTAAAACAGAAGCAAGAACAGGAAGTGTTATATCTTATTGTTTGTTGAACAGGAAGCCAGTGCAGTTCTTAAAAGAGAGGAGCACTGTGCTGATGTGCACATGCTTTTTTTGTTGGCGTTTTTTTTTCTTAGCCTTTTATCTCTCCCCCTGTAACAAATGAAAGGGCCCTTTCCCTATTGCATCACTATTTGAACTGTGGCATTTAACTGAAAACATACTCTGTCTGCTGTGATGGAGCATGTTGCTAGATGCTTATGAAACTCAACCTCTTTTGTTATGCTCAGCAGACTAAGATTTTAACAAACTGTGCCAGACAAGATCTCTCTCTGATTTGATATTCTGTGACGAGATAAAAAATGTCTGAGTAATAGTGCATGAATATGGGTGTGTTGTTTAGACGAGAAGCATGTGAAATAGTCTTCAGACTTACCCCTGTAGATGTCTTTGAACTGTCTTAACTTTCTGTCATTTTGTTGTGGTGATTGTATGAAACATCATGTTATGTAAATACATTATTTCCATTACTGTAGATGTATTGAAAAGAAATGTAGAATGTATTTGGTGTAGTTGATACCTAAAGAATCTCATATTGTTGTGGTGATTGTATGAAACATCATGTTATGTAAATACATTATTCCATTACTGTACATGTATTGAAAAGAAATGTAGAATGTATTTGGTGTGTTGCGTACCAAAGAATCTTATTTCCTTTGTGTATTTTTTTTTAATAATAAATTTACTGGGAACGTCTGCATTTCTCTGATTACTTTTTTGTTTGCATGTGTTCCTTCTTTTCTTCCATAATCTTATCTGCTTTGCTTTCTCACTGGCTGTCATGACATTTCAAGGACCCATGGGGAATGGTTTGTGGTGCCCATCTTCTGACCAAGTCTGCAAAGATGAAGGAGCATGCGACAAAAAAGTTCATGCCAGGGGCTCCAATCTGAAAACTTCGCTTTTCTTGGCAAAAACTTATGATAAATACCTTACAACCCAACCAGCACCTCTTTGCACATTGAATTCCATCTGTCGTTTGTTTATTTTTTTCCTCCTTCCTTTCATCCATACTTCTGTATGTTGATCCTTCCACCCATTTCTTCCTGTAATTCACTCACCTATCATCCTTTTGCCGAGGGTTCTTTCAGTGCATATAGTTTACCTGGTTCTTGCAAGTTCCTTGTTACAGTTTCCTCTTTCAATGGGAGTGAAGGAGAGGGAGGGGGGGGGGGGGGGGTAGCAGTCTCTTTGACTTCTTCGCCTCCCTTCCACTCCCTTGTCATTTTATTGTCGTCTAAAGTTCTTTCTGTCTGTGAACCATACTTCAGTTTTTATTCTGGAAACTTTATACACCTTTTTTTCTGTTGGTGGTGGTGGTGGTGGTGGTGTGTATTTGTATGTATGTGTGTGTGTGTGTGTGTGTGTGTGTGTGCAAATTGTAGTCTGGCAAACTGGGAAGTGATTGTTGTACCCACAGTCCAGAGTGGACACTGCTGTCCAGACCAGATTGCTGTCTGTCTGCCCTCATGACTTTTGTATGAATTTTTTTGGTTACATTTGAATTATTTTCCAGTTCAAACAGGGGAGAGTGCGTGTATTTGCATGTGTGTGTGTGTGTGTGTGTGTGTGTGTGTGAAGCAGAATGATGGTGCTAGCAGCAAGGCCTAGCTCATCCACCAAAGTTTAGATGCTGTCATTGTATGTTTTTTTTGTTCTTGTTTTTCAGGACTTTTTTTTTTTAAACCACAGATGTGTTTTACAGAATTATCACCATTAGTATATTCCTTAGTTTCTGTCTTTCTCACGACCTATATCCTCTCCTCTTTCTCCTTCCTCTCCTCCCCCTCCCCTTCGTCTTCTTTTCTTTTCAGTATCATCATCATTATCATTGTTGAAGCATGTGCTGTCTTTAACTGTCAAGTTGAAAGCCTCAGAAAATAAACAGAAGCTGGTGTCGCTGTCTTGCTGCTACCAGTGTTAATCGCTGCCGGAAGTTCCCTTCTTCCTATTGGTATTGAGGCTGGCGTACGTTTACGAAACTAATAGTGTCACATGATTGGTCTGTAATTATCATCATTTTTACTATATTGTTGTTATTATGATCATTATCACTATTTCAACTATAATCAAATAATTAATGAAAGCAAATGTTCATTAAGATAACAGAAATAAAATGCATGATATCGCTCACACTCTTGCTGTTAAGTCATGTCCCTCACAAATGCCTCCTCCGTAAGCTGGACCAATGTGGTGTACGAGGATAAAACGTTGGACTGGATCAGGGCCTTTCTTTCCGACCGCTCGCAGACTGTCGTAGTCGACAATGAAAGATCAGAGCCAGCACCTGTCATCAGTGGAGTCCCACAGGGGACAGTTCCAGGGCCGATCCTATTTCTGATCTTCATCAACGACATGCCTCAGAACACCAAGGCCAACATCAGACTATTCGCTGATGACTGCACTGTCTATTCCACCATTAAAACCAGCCAAGACTGCAAGGCGCTCCAATAAGATCTCAACTTACTGAATGATTGGGAACAACGATGGGGGATGGAATTTCACCCCGAAAAATGTAATGTCCTTAGCTGCTCAACATCAAGAAACCAATTCAACTTCAACTACAAACTTAAAGGACATACTCTGGACCATGTCGACAGCTCGAAATACCTTGGCGTTGACATATGAAGTGACCTCAACTTGAAAGACCACGTTACAAGAGTCACTAACAAGGCCAACAGCGTGGTAGGCTTCCTGAAAAGAAACCTGAAGATCTCCAATAAAGCCAGCAAAGCCAATGCTTACCTAACACTGGGACGCCCTCACCTGGAGTATTGCTCATCAGTGTGGAGTCCGTACAAAGCAGGTCAGAAGAAAAAGATCAAAATGGTGCAAAGAAGAGCAGCCCGATATGTATGCAACAAATATGATTGGACCAGCAGCGAAAACAGCCATGCTGCAAGATCTGAAAGGGGAACAGAGGCTAACCTTCATGTACAAGATCGTCAGTGGCGCTGTGGACATACCCCTGACAAATTCCTCAAGAAAGGATCTGCCAAAACCAGATCAAACCACAAATTTGCTCATCTCGGCACTTCCTCTGACCCATACAACTACAGCTTCTTCCATCAACCATCCCAGCCTGGAACCCCCTGCCTGCAACAGCAGCAGAGGCTCCCTCCTTGGTATCATTCAAGAGGAGCTGAACAAAATCCCAGCCTAGATCCCTATCCCAACTAGCCGAATGGTAAATGATGGGCAGTGTTGTGCCGGTCCAGGTCATGACCTGGGGGTCGCCACGATTACCAGGTAAGCCTCCCAGATACTAATTAGGCTAGTTGAGTCCCCCTTTTTTTTTCTTTTTTTTTTTCCTTGCCTGCCGCAACACACTGCCCGGAGCTGTACTCGGGGGTATGCGGTTGGGGTACTAAGGCGACTTTGCATCTCTTTAGCTATCTTTTTGTTGTCCCTTTGTTTATATCTTACGCGTCTGTGCACACAGGTCAATAATAGTCAACAATGACGGCTGACCTACAAATTTGAAGATTTGTTAACAAAAAAAAAAAAAAAAAAAAAAAGACACTGCCCACGCGTTTGGTCTGCCGCCAAGAAATCTCGTTCGAACGGCCCGCGCCGCGAGTCGGTGCTATGACGTCATACGGGGGACTGAGACTGCGCAGTCTACCACGGAAACAATCTTGGCTGGTTTATAAATTTACATCTGAAAAATGTCGAGAAGCCCTGGCCGATAGGATATTGGGTCGAGCTAATAAGGATTGTGCTGAAGACATATGAACGAAAAAAGAAAGAAAGAAAGAAAAAAAGCAACTGCATAGTTGTTGTTTCAAACTAATTTCCCCCTCAAAATCTAGCCTGAAGGAAAGACTGTCATTAAAGTCAATAAACAGCCAGGGACAGCATAAGAAGTTGTGTATTAATCAAGTGAGAAGGTTCCCTCCCCCTTTTTCGGCACAACTGACAGTTTACTCCACACGTTTCGGTGAAACGGGGGGTAAGGGTAGCACGTGCCCCGCCGCCTTGCAGACGGTTTTCCTCATACTTACCTGCCCAAACAAATACCTCACTTCCTACAACGTGGAACATCAGGAATTCCCCCTAAAAAGAAAGAACCACGAGTGTAAAGATAATGTCACGTACATTTCTACTTATTTCCGACAGTAGACGTATTTCCCTTGATGGGGACACTTCCCAAGAGAGATCAACGGAATGACAAGATGATAACTGAATGATAACTTTAATCAGAAAAACAGTATGCCTGTACAAGGTGAAAACTGCTAAGTTCAGACCTGTTTACCCATACGATTTCGCCGTATGTTGTTCCCATTTTCGGCGAAAATACGACGAATCAAAAAAGAAAAACGTCGAAAAAATTCTGGAGACAAAAGTTCTTCACCGGTACTTGAACTTGTGGACAATAACTGCGGGGGAGGCTTTGACCCAAGAGCGACAACTCTTGCTAACTTCTGCTCGCGAAATCGCGCTTTGTAGTGTCCGTTTCTTCGACAACATGCCTTGTAACGTTGAAAAAACCAGCGAGAGAGCATGAGTGTGTGCCAAAGTTGCTGATGAATCAGATTTGAAAGTATTTGTATCAGAAAGAACTTGTACTGTAGTCAGTGCAAGATCAGGTGGTCACTATTGGTAAGAAGCGTTCGCAGCGTGGTGGCAGGTGAAAACAAATTGAAGGCCTTTTCCCTCATGCTTT
The DNA here is from genome assembly GCA_018398815.1 of Conus ventricosus. Classification (NCBI taxonomy): domain Eukaryota; kingdom Metazoa; phylum Mollusca; class Gastropoda; order Neogastropoda; family Conidae; genus Conus; species Conus ventricosus. The sequence goes on along the minus strand of JAFLJL010005774.1, from coordinate 5,484 downwards.
TACAATAATTTGGAATTTTTTGCACACACTTTTTGCAAAAAATACGCTCATTTTCGTTGAAAAGTACACCAAAAGCAATGTTAGGGTAAACAGGTCTGTAAGTTGATTAATCAATATGGTGATTGTTGGAATGCTTTGTAGTGTATGACTTTAAGTCTACACCACATGTGTACACTTTAAGTCTACACCAAGCCCTCTCGAGGTGTTCGACTCAGACCCTCCCGGTGGCTCAGCCCATGAGAGATGGGACTACATCAGAGAGACAGTACACAGCACTGCCATGAAGATTTTTGGAAAAAAAGCAGACCAAGAACAACGACTGGTTTGAGGCCAACTCCTCCACACTCACTCAGCCATAGAAGAACGCCGCAGCGCCCACCTGGAATACAAGCGATCCGCCAGCCAGAGAACCCTGCAGGTGTACAGATCTGCAAAGAGCAAAGTACAGAGATTAGCAAGGCAGTGCGCTAACGACTACTGGCTCCAGCTATGTCAAAGCATCCAGATATCGGCTGATACTGGAAACATCAAGGGCATGTACGACGGCATCAAAAAAGCAATGGGCCCCACCAAGAAGACTACAGCTCCACTGAAGTCTGCCACGGGCGAGACCATCCAGGACAAGGACAAGCAGATGGAGCGATGGGTGGAACATTATTCCGAATTGTACTCCAGACAGAACCACGTCACCGACAAGGCCCTTGATGCGATTGAAAGCCTCCCCCTCATGGCGGAACTGGATGGGGAAACCCACTCTGGCAGAACTGGAGAAAGCAATCAGGAGCCTGCCCTCAGGAAAAGCCCCAGGGAAGGATGGCATACCACCAGAAGTCATCAAGTGTGGCGGCAGTGCACTGCTTGAACACCTGCACAACCTCCTTTGTCAGTGCTGGGAGGAAGGAGCAGTACCTCAAGACATGAGAGATGCCAATATTGTCACATTATACAAGAACAAAGGCGACAAAAGTGACTGCAATAACTACAGAGGAATATCTCTCCTGAGCATTGTAGGCAAAGTATTTGCAAGAGTCGTCCTGAACAGGCTGCAGAAGCTCGCTGACAGAGTGTACCCAGAGTCGCAGTGCGGGTTCCGCTCAGAGAGATCAACCATCGACATGGTCTTCTCCATCAGACAGCTGCAAGAGAAATGTAGAGAGCAGCACAAGCCCCTCTTTCTGGCCTTCATTGACCTGACCAAGGCATTTGATCTTGTCAGCAGAGATGGTCTCTTTAACGTCCTAGCGAAGATAGGCTGCCACCAAGACTTTTGAGTGTAATCCAGTCTTTCCACGACGACATGAAAGGCACAGTGCAGTACGACGGCTCGACATCAGATGCCTTCAACATACGCAGTGGAGTCAAACAGGGCTGTGTCCTCGCTCCCACCCTTTTTGGCATCTTCTTCGCTGTCCTGCTGAAGCACGCCTTTGGAACATCAACTGAGGGTGTTCACCTTCACACCCCATCAGATGGCCGACTGTTCAACCTGGCTCGGCTGAAGGCAAAGAGCAAAGTACGGGTAGTGACCATCAGAGACATGCTGTTTGCAGATGACGCTGCTCTGGCCACCCACACCGAAGCAGAGTTACAGAGTCTGATGGACCGTTTTGCAAAGGCTTGTGATGAGTTTGGCCTGACAATAAGCTTGAAGAAAACGAACGTGATGGCTCAGGATGCTGAACAACCCGCATCACACATCAACACCATGAATTAGAGGCCGTTAGCCAGTTCACGTACCTCGGTTCCACCATCACCCACAACCTCTCTCTGGATACAGAGATCAACAGAAGGATTGGCAAGGCCTCTACCACCCTGGCCAGACTATCTCAGAGAGTGTGGAACAACAGCATGTTAACATTGAACACCAAGATTTGCTGTGTACCAAGCCTGTGTGCTAAGCACTCTCCTGTACGCCAGCGAATCCTGGACCCTGTATGCCTCACAAGAGAAGAGGCTGAGTGCCTTCCACATGCGCTGTCTCCGGCGCATACTTGGGATCACATGGAGTGATCGCGTGACAAACAACGATGTGCTGAGCGTGCAAGATTCCCAGCATGACCACTCTTCTCCGTCAGCGTCGCCTCAGGTGGCTTGGTCATGTGCGTCAAATGGACGACGGCAGGATCCCCAAAGACATTCTGTACGCAGAGCTTGCCTCTGGCAAGAGAACAACTGGAAGACCACAACTCCGCTTCAAGGATGTTTGCAAGCGCGACCTGAAGGCTCTCGACATCGACACCAACACCTGGGAAGAGCTTGCTCGGGACAGATCCCGCTGGAGACACACTGTGAACAGTGGGCTGGAAGCTGGCGAAGAGAAGCTCCGGAAGCTTGTCGACGCAAAGCGTGCACAGAGAAAGAACAAGCAGCTGCTGCCAGCAGCTGACTCGGCCTTCAAGTGCATCAAATGCAGCAGAGACTGCCACTCCCATGTGGGTCTATACAGCCACAGCAGACGCTGTATGACCAAAGGAAACATTTGTAAAGGGCGCAAATCCATCGTCTCCGAGACTAACGGATGCCAACAACAACATGTGTACTTTTGCTAAGTGTATTCCAAATTAATGTAATTTCATTCATAAGAAACATTGAAGCGTCATTTGACTGACATTTTTAGCATTGTATTACTGTCTCCTACCCTTTTGTAAACTCCACTCAACTTCTAAACAAAAGTGAAGATTATAATGGAAACTCCACTTAGAGTAATCCTTTGTTGGCTCAGTTTTCACACCTCATCTGAAAGTAGAGGGCAAATGTGTGGACTCGACAAGCCAGACTTCAGCTACCTAACTACAGACCAGGTTCTCTTTATCGCAGACCTGGGACCATGGTTACGCTACATACCGTGGCTACGCTACATACCATGGCTACGCTACATATCCCTGGGCAGGACAGGTTGTGAAGACACACCACAGCCCAGCACTACAGCAACAGGTCTACACAGCAGGATCAGTCACCAGCCACAAGTGAGAGACGACTATCCTCTCCGACTTAGTTTAATCCGTTATTCCAAGTGGACTTAATTCAACTCAGCTCCTTCAGAACTTTCCTCACTTAATGATGAAAACAGTGAGAACCAAAAATCAGCCTGTAGGACAGACCGGTCCATTGTGACTAACTTTCAACTACTTTCTCGGGTGTAAGCAAGTGAAGCTGATGTGTTAAAGTGCAAAGGAAATTGACATGTCTTTTATAAACTAACTTTAACTACTTACCCGTGTGTAAGCAAGTAAAATTGATGTGTGAAAGTGCACTTAACTTGTGTCAGTTCCTTGTTGTTCATTCAGTGTTGAATGTTTGAACTTCTCTCTAATTCTGTCTCTCGGAGCTACAAATACTTTCAAGAGTACAAGCCTAAGGAAACTTCTCCCTGAGCCACTATTGAGTATTTTAACAGTCCCGGGGGGGGGGGGGGGGGGGGGGGGGGGGGGGGGGGGGGGGGGGGGATATTCTTTCGATGACTAGTACGGAAAGTTGCTCCTTCCACCACTAGTAAGAGAGAGGATGCAGGCGAAATTTTAACATAATTCTCATAGAGAAAATGTTCAAAGTCTTTCCTCTAGAGGACGCACCAACCCATCCCAACTCTCGTCACAACAGGGTATACCAAAATGAAGAGTGGCAGGAAAGATCTGAAGAATAAGAATAGGAACTTTAGGTGGCTAGTCAGTGAAAAGTACGAGGGCAAAACGATGCTTTGCAGACTACCAACAACAAACACTTCTGGAGTTCTATAAAAGTCCAGAGGCTACCTGGAGCAGGTATCGCGCCACTGATATGAGATGCTTGACGAACTTGAGACCCAAAGGCACAGCCTGAACTCCTAAAACCACCATTTCCAGTCAGTTTATAGTGAGGTAAATATTTATATACAAAAGGATCTAACAGAAGACAAGAACGACAGGCATTGACTGCCTTATTCTAAGCAACATCAACGTCACTGAGGCTGGTGTCAACAAGCTGCTCACAAACCTGAATCCAGTTTGAGTGACCGGACCCACGCTATCAGCAGTTACGTGCTAAAAGAACTTGCTGAGGAAGAAACCCCTCAGCTGACGATCATTTACCAGTCCTCCATCAAAACCCAAGTCTCATCTGATTGGAGAGAAGCCTTTGTGACACTGATTTTCGAGGAAGGTGAACGTTACAATCCTGCAAACTATCGTCAGGTGTCCTTGATCTGGATCAGCTTTAGGGTGCTAGAGCACGTTATGGACCATCTACTTTGCAATGGAATTCTGTGAAATCATCTGCACGGCTGTAGAAGATGGCGATCTTGTGAGACACATGCAGATTCTTGAGTTTATTTACGAGGCTATGGAGACTACAGACGGGGGGAAGCAGAGTGACGTACTTATCAAGTGGACTTCGCCAAAGCGTTTGATAAGGTTAACCATAATCTCCTCTTTCATGAGCTTAGATGCCATGGACTCCTCAGAGTAGTCAACAGATGGAAAGCTTTCCCAAAGGCAAAGGCCAAGCAATGGTGGTGGATGGCACTTACTCTGTATGCCAGTGCTTGTTCAGGAATGCCTCAGGGTTCAGTACTAGGTTCGTGTTTGTTTCTACCATGAGTTAACGACCTCCCTGAGAGGCTTACTTCACCGTCAAGATTGTTCACAAATGACGCGGCAGTGTGCAACGTTGTGGTCAGTGCACAGGACCATACCCAGCTGCAACAAGATTCGCACAGCTCGCTGAGTGGGAAATCAGCTGGGATATGGAGATCTACCTGGGAAAATGCACAATGTTGCCAGTCGCACGAACCAGGAAACCGTCGCATTATCCTTACGAACACAATGGCCACACTACTGTCTCTCCATCAAATATCTAGGAGTGACAATTCATGAAGATCTGAACTGGGATGAGCATCAGCCATACTTCAAAGTAAAAAAGTCTGGGATTCGTGAGGAGAAATTTGAAAATTAGTTCCCTTCTGTCAAAGAAACGGCTTACAAATCACGGGTAGATTATACAGCCACGGTACGACCTTTCCATGCGGAAACACTTTGCTATGCAAGAAGGAATTCAGCGCTGTGCAGCCCAATTTGTTCTGAACAGATATCACAACTCTTCAGGCATTAAACAGTTGCTGGATCGCTTGAAATACAACAGGAAAAATGTCGTTGGTTGGGACACAAATGTAACGGTCAGGGGAGGTCACAATCACGTGCATCATAAAATGCAAGAAATTTTGTTCTTCAGGCTTTCTGAATGATTGAAGGTTAGGGAAGGTATTAGATCAGAATACGGTTAAGGTTAGGGTCAGGTTAGAGTTAGGGCTAGGGTTAGCTTTCAGAAGATGTGCAGAAGATAGAATTTCATCCAACATTGATTGATTGATCCAGCACTGAAATCCTTGCCTACGCAACGCAGAAAAGAACACATTTGATTCAAAATAAAAGATGGAATAGGGCCTAGTCTAGACTTCACATCTGAGATCAGCTGATGTCCCTGCTGCTCGTGAGAGACTGGACACGGCCA
>JAFLJL010005773.1:7500-13031 GCA_018398815.1 Conus ventricosus | reverse complement strand
AGGAGAGGAGAGAGAGAGGAGAGAGAGAGAGAGTGGAGAGAGAGAGGGAGAGAGAGAGGAGGCATGGGGAGTGGCTAACAGCTGGGGACTGTTGGTGGTTGGGTTTAAAACATGTGAGAGAATATGGAGATTGAATTAGAGAAAATTTTGTGAACATTGTTCTAAACACTTTGAATCTTGACCGTCATGTGAGCTTTGTTCTTGGGGAGTGGTGGAGGAAAGGCATAGTTTGTGAGTCAGTGCAGTAATAAAGCGTGCCCTGAAGAAGGCCAAGTGCCGAAACGTTGGGAGATGAAAACTTGCTTGTTTCGTCTTGTCATTTGAAAGAGTGTCTCTCTCTCTCTCTCTCTCTCTCTCTCTCTCTCTCTCTCTCTCTCTCTCTCTCTCTCTCTCTCTCTATATATATATATATATATATATATAAATTCCTTTTGGATCTTGGGGTCAAAAAACACAGCCATTTGCAGGGTCTTGAGGTTCAGATGAAAGACTCAGTACTTCAAGGCAAGTTTCAGTCGACGATTTGAGAGGGATGGTTCTCCTGCCTCAGCATACAGGCTATAAACGGGGATGGTGGGGAATGCACCCAGACACAATCGAAGCCTTGATGGTGGATAGGATTTAGACTTTTCAGGTAGGATGGTCTGGCCGAGCCGTCCACTACGCACCCATGGTCCAGTTTGGAGCGGATCAGAGCCCTGTAAAGATGGAGAAGTTTTCTTTATCAGCGCCCCAATCTGTGTGTACCACAACTCGCAGAATGTTCAGTGCTTTCTGACATGCAGTTTTTAAGTGTTGAATATGACTTTTAAAGTTCAGTTTCTGATTTAAAAAAAAATTACACAAGAAATTTGACTAAATTGACAGCTGGAATGGTGGACTTGTTCATACGTTTTCAGGATCAGTAAAAAAACCTGACGAAAATTGTGAAAAAATAGATTGATTGAGTTTGGTGCTTGAAAGATAAACCTGCTTTCCTCGGCCCACTGTTGAATCTTATTAACACAAAGTTTGAAGTCTACAGGGCAAAGACAACAAACAGAGAGGACTCAGAACCTGCTTTACTTATTTGACAATGTCGTTGATTTTGATGCTGAAAAGAGCAAGAGAAAGAATGCTCCCTTGAGGTACACCCATCTCCGCGCATGGATGTCAGACAGGTGGTGCCAAACGCACTGGAACTGCCGATCAGCCAGAAAGTTCTGAATAAATGGAGGCAGATGACCATGAAACCCATCTTTATAAAGATCCATAAGCATTCCAGATTTTCAAGTGGTGTCATGCGCTTTTTCAAGATAAAAAGATGCGCGTGCGCACGTGCGTGCGTGCGTGCGTGCGTGCGTGTGTGCGTGCGTGCGTGCGTGCGTGTGTGTTGTGTGTGTGTGTGTGTGTGTGTGTGTGTGTGTGTGTGTGTGTGTGGGTGTGTGTGTGTGTGTGTGTGTGTGTGTGTGTTCGTGCGTGCGTGTGTGCGTTGTGAGCGTGCATGCGTGCGTGTGTATGTGTCGTTCGTTCTTCTCTTTAACGTCTTTTCACAATGCTGTGATATTAGACGAAAAAAAAAAAAAATCTCTGAACCTCCCTACCATTTCCCTTCAAAAACGAAATCTTAACAATAATAACATACAATAACATACTCAAAACATTTGTAAACATTAAATCAACGAGCCAACTGGGCTCCGTTTTAAGCCTTTAACAACATCCAGCATAAGCAAATCGTTCAATAAAATATTCTTAAAAGATGAATCTGAAACCGTTGAATCACAAATCGAAGTGGGTAAAAATGATTTCAAATGCTGACAGTGTAGAACAACATGGACAGGTGTTATTTCCTCACCGCAGACGCACTTAACATGACAGTTGAATTTGCATCTGAGAGCATTCAGTCTGAATCTGTAGACAGGGATGACAGTGTTCGGTTTTCACACATGAGCTCACCATTGCAGGAATGCATATGTTTGACTTTGAAAATATTCCTCTTTTCAGTGAGATTTACAGAAGAACCTCCTAATAGTTCCTTCACATGATTCCAACAAGTTTTCGTTATTAAGGAATAACTTTCAGATAAAGAGAAAGGAATTTTAACACATACAGAATTTTTAATGTTCATTGCACCCCTTTTAGCTGTTCTGTCCGCCCATTCATTACCAAAAATATTACAATGTGATGGAACCCAAGAGAATGAGATACTAGTTCCGCGCAGTGACAAATAATGGATTGTATGACAAATTTCTGCAATAATATCACCTCTTACTTTTAGATTATAAGACTGTAGCGCGTCTAAAACAGATTTAGAATCAACCAAAAATAATACCTGAACTAGACTAAAAGGAAGATCAAGCAGAAAATTCAAACCCATCAAATAGCAACAAGTTCTGCTGTAATATTGAAAAATGTTTTCCAAGATGGTAAGCCTTTTCGCTTTTAAAGCTGGGATTACAAATGCAGCTCCAACCATGTCATTATCTAGCTTAGAGCCATCAGTGTAATTTTTAGATGGTCCGGGTAGTGCTAAAAAATATGAGCTTTTACAGAGCAGATAAGTGGGACCATCATTTTTCTTTATATTTGTATAATTAGTATCGAAATACGCTGATAGTAGTTCCCATTTAGGGACTGCAGTGAACAGTACACGAGATGATATATCTTTCTTATTGATTCTGACTCTTGAAAAATGTTCATAAGTGAAAGTGCCTATTGTTTCTAAAGAGGCAACCGACTTTGCTCTTTTGGGAAAATCCGTGTCTGATTTTACGCACACGTCATCATAATTGGAATTTTGGAAACTGATATACTCCTTAGGACATATTTAGATGATGCAAGTTTCATATTTTCTTCAAAGGTAATATACCAATTTCAGCATATGTTTTTAATGAAGATGTATATACTGGAACTCCAATCGCAAGTTTATAGGCTTTACTGTCTATTACTTTGCATTTTTTTTAAAAGGTATTTTGGGGCAGAGAAGGAAAACCTCTTGAGCATATGTTAACTTTGAACGAATAAGTGCTGTTACTAGATGTATAAGAGTGGAAATGTCTTGTCCCACTGTTGTTTGCTGACAATTTTTTAGGAAGTTCAGATCTTTTTAGCTTTCATCATTACGTGTTCTAAATGCTCTTTCCATGACAATTTTGATGCAAGGATTACTCCTAAAAAAATTAACAGACTGTGCATAATTGATAACTGACCCTTCTAGATTGAAAGAAGGCAATTCTCTGCGATCGTAACCAGAGTCAAAAAGCATCATATGTGATTTCTCTGGGACAAAGTTAAACCATTTTGAATCACAAAACCATTTATATTATCAAGTTCTCTTTGATACAATTTTTTTAGTGTAATTTAGCGATCTCATTGGAGTGCGTTTTTTCATAGTCACTTTCATTCCATATGCAGATATCATCAGCATATTGAACCAATTCAATATGATTAGACACAGATGATGGTAGGTCATGTGTTAAAATATTGAAAAGTATTGGTGCTACTACTGATCCTTGTGGAATTCCCAAATGAAGTGGTTTTTAATTCTGAGTAAGTGTGTCCTATTTTGGTCTGAATTGATCTATCTGCTAGAAAAGTCTTGAAATAATTTATACATGCAACCTGATAAGCCAATGGATTTTAATTTATACAGTAGTCTAGAGTGCCATACTTGATCGTACGCTTTTTTGATATCAAAGAAAGTAGCTAGTACATTTTTTCTTCTAGCAAACTGATGTTTAATTTGGGTTGTTAATTTGGTAAGGTGATCGATGGTTGATCTGCCCTTACGAAACCTGCTTGATGTATTTGGTATGTATTGTTCTTTTCGCAGTAGTGTAGGAGACGATTTAAAATTATTTTTTCCATCAGTTTCCCCGTATGTGACGTCAGAGCAATAGGCGATAACTGTTTATGTCTGATTTTGGTTTACCAAGCTTGTGTATGGGAAACAATTATAGATTGTTTCCATATTAATGGAATATTTCCAGGACGACCAACATCTTTGTATGAATTGGTGAAGAAAGTTAACAAAATTAGCAGGTAATGTTTGATTAATTCATTTGATATTCCATCAGGGCCTACTGAAGTTCTTTTATTTCCATTGGAGAAAAATGACATCTTTCATTTCTTTTAAGGTGATTGGGGCATTGATAAAATGGCTGTTATCTTCTATTGGATCATTGTATATTTCACTGGAAGATTCTTTCTCTCGAAAAACTCTATCTTTTCTGATCAAGCCCTCTATGCAACTCGTCATTGCAAACATTTCTGAGAAAGCTTCGGCCTTTGTGAGTTAGAAGGAAATTCTTCATTTTTTACATGTACTGGATATTCTGGAAGGCATACTCCATTTTTCATATCCTTCACTTTTTTCCAAACCTTCTGAAGATCTGCATGATCAGAAACTCGTTTTTACAAAAATTAGACCAATACTGCCGTTTGGCCTGTTCGTTTACTCTATTGCTATGTATTTTTGCCTTCTTCTATTTTTTGTGTTTTTCTTCTTTTTTTGTCTTTGAGATATTCATTAAAGGCTTCTTTCTTCAATTGTTTAGCCTCTGCGCAAGCATCGTTCCACCAAACATTTCCTGAATATTTATTATCTTTCATTTGATTGCACTTCGGTATTGAAGAATCAGCAGCGTACAAAATTATCTCAGTAAAATTTTGCGTAAACACTATCTATGTTATCCGACTGAGTTCTTCAATGTTATGCATTGACAACAATCTTTCAAATTTGTCCCAATCCGCATTTCTGTAATTATATTTAGGGATTTTATCTTTTACTGAATCCTGATTACTGGTTTGTCATTTAAACTGATAACAACGGGAGATAGTCACTACCCAATGTATCCTTGACAGTATCCCTTTCACAGTTGCATGCAATAGCTGGTGATATAAGTGACAAATCGATGGCAGCATGGCTTATGTTTCGATATATCTGGGATTCTAGTTACACTCCCATTATTGAGTAGATATTAAGCAGAATCAATAACATTTTCGACGAAAGGTTATTGATAGACCTGCCAACAGTGCATTCTTGTCCCAGAAGGTGAGATGAGCATTAAAATCGCCCACTATCAACCATTTCTCTTTCTGATCCTGAATCGAGCGTAGCCACTCCGTGTTCTGTTCGTCTGGACCAGTTGACAGTAACAGAAACTATATTCAAATCGCGATTCATTAAATTTTACTCTGACTGCAAAGGCATTAATGTTTCTAGTATCTGTTGGAAAGGGTTGGTACAATTGCCTGTAATCCAGAACATCTTTGATATAAATAGCTGTGTTGATTTTTCCTTTTTCATCCTAGATTTGGTAGATTGGAGGATAAAAGTAGCCCTAAGGATTGGGAGTTTCTTAGTGATATACATTTAGAGATTGCAAAGCTAAAACATGGTACTTTTTTGATGAAAGATGCTGACAAGATTTGTCCAGATTTGTGGAATATTGATCTACAATTCCAGTGCATTATTTGAATATTAGATTGCCTTTCCATTTTTCTTCGGCATTTTTTCCCTCCTGATTAACGCTGTGTTGCTCAACAGCCTT
>JAFLJL010005773.1:0-2500 GCA_018398815.1 Conus ventricosus | reverse complement strand
CGTGTGTGTGTGCTTGTGTGTGTGTGTGTGTGTGTGTGTGTGTGTGTGTGTGTGTGTGTGTGTGTGTGTGAAAGAAAGAAAGGGACAGAGAGAGTGGGGAGAGAGAGAGAGCGAAAGAGAGAGTGAGAGAGAGAGCGAAAGAGAGAGAGAGAGAGAGAGGGAGAGAGAGAGAGGATGGGGGGAGAGGAGAGGAGAGAGAGAGTGGGGTGGGGGTGGGGTGGGGGGGTGGGGTTGGGGTTGGGGTTGGGATGGAAGAAGGGGAGGGGGGATGAACGAGAGGGAGGGAAGGATTTTTTTTCGGTTGCTTTAAAAAGATTTTATGTAAGTTACTGGGGTTGATAAAGGTTTGGGCACCATTTGAGCTGGAGGGGGTTCAGGGGGGGGTTTAGGAGGTAACTGAATTGTCTCCCTCGTTGCTTTAAAATGATAGTGTATGGGTTAATATCGGATTGAAAAAATGGTTAAGAGAAAACCTCCCACAGGCTGAAGAAGATATAGGGAAAGGGGGCTTGGGGGGGGGGGGGGGGAAGAAGGGTGTAATGACACCCCCCCCCCTATATCTATCTTTTGTGTCTGTTGTGTGTGTGTGGTGTGTGTGTGTGGGTGTGTGTGTGTGTGTGTGTGTGTGTGTGTGAATGCTGGACTAAAACATCCATAAAGAGAAAGGCTGTTTAAAGTGGGTTGGGGTGTGGATTGGTTGTGTGTGTTGGTGTGTGTGTTGGTGTGTGTGTGTGTGTGTGTGTGTGTGTGTGTGGTGTGTGTGTGTGTTGTGTGTGTGTGTGTGTGTGTAAGGTAAAGGGAATGCTGCTTTAGCCTAGCGACCGCAAAGGGCCATATCAGGGCTGTTTTCACGTTGAAGTCAGCTCACAAGTCACAAAACACCCTTTTTTCACATCTCTATAAAATACAAGGGTTTTGTTTTGTTTTGTTTTGTTTTTTGCGTCCCAACTTCTGTGCCCCCCTTAGTGGCAGTGCCCCATGCCGCTCATTCCCACACCCCCTCCACAAACCACAGCCCGGTCGGTTCCGCTGCAGCCCTGGCATCGGCAATCCACATGGAGCAGTCAATGTTAAGCCATCAAGAAGCAAACCACCGGAGGAGCCCCTGCACTGCTGCCGAGTCACTTTGGTGGTGTTCAGTGGCGCCCGTTCTGATCCAACATACGCGGACACCACCTACTAAGCCCCCTACTGACGACAATAATTGCTTAGTCGCGGAGCAAGCGTGACTGAGCTCTCCGTCCGGAAGGCGCCACCACGTTCGTCCAACGACAACCGCTATGGAATCGCCGTACCGGTAACCCGACGGAAACCCAAAAACCAAGGTCACAGAACGTGGGAGGACATGAGGTCACCACGAGACCAGGGCATAAAGGGGACCACAGAATTTGGGACTTTTTTATGCTGATCGATGAGAATGGGATGATAAAGATAATGCTACGGATTTCCATTTCGGTCTGAAACTGCATGACAGGGTGTACTCTCGCTTCCTTTCATAATATATCCTGGGGTCAACCAGGCCCGAAAGATAGACACCTGCAGTGTTGGTCAGGAAATTTGACAACACTCTCAGAGAAACAAACCATTAAGTGGATGAAACTCGACTGTGTGGTCCCAGTCTTCCCAACTGAGCCTGTAACAAAATCAACTCTGGGTAGGAGCCGGGGCGGGACAGAAAAATCCCACATGACTCTGATGGGAATTGAACCAGCGACCTTCCAGCCGGGAGTCCGCAAAGCTAACCTCTTCGCCACGGCGGCAGGTAAAATACAATACTAAAAAAGCACCAGAAACTTCGTTAAAAATCTTTCTTCGATAAAATCTTTGTTTAGATGGAAAACTGTTAATCTCTTCCAGAAATTTATTAGATCACGTCGTCTTAGTGTTTTCATGAAATTCCTGTGAAGTGTTTTTTATCTATATCGTGCAAGTCCCAACCCTCTAAAAAGAACATGTTTCACTGTGAGTGGTACAAGACATGGAATGCACCACGGAGCTTCTTCCCCTTTTAAAAGATAAGAATGGGTTTTTACAACGAGTGGCCTGTGTGCAAAAAGACACAAGACTGTTTTGTCTTTACGGCCGCCTTTGGAACATGGTAAAGACTCTTTAGATCGGACGGAATGATAAGTAGAAGAAGAATGACGACAAGATGTGATAATGAAGATGATGGTCATAAGATAATAAGAATATTGGGTTTTCATTGTATTATTACCAGCATTATTGTTATCATTGATATTATGGTTATCATTATCATCTTCATCATCGTCATCATTGTTATCTTTATTATCATTATTATTATGATTGTCATTACATCTTATTATTATTATCAACAACGTTATTACTATATCATTTTATTATTATTTTATTCAGGTTTATTTCATCATTATAATCATTTTCAGTATTATCATTGTTTTTTATTTATCATTATCATTACTATTGTTATCATTATTATTTTTATCATCATCATCAATAATATTTTACTTTATCTTTTTTTATC
>JAFLJL010005772.1:0-40000 GCA_018398815.1 Conus ventricosus | reverse complement strand
TCTGACGGTGATCTTCAGACAGGTTTGGGAAACGGGCCAGACCCCTGAAGCGTGGAAAACTGGTCTTATCTTCAAGTTGCCCAAAAAAGGGAGATCTTGGAGACTGCAACAACTGGAGGGGCATAACACTTCTTTCTCTCACTAGCAAGGTATTTAGCAAGGTTGTGATGTCAAGGCTGACTGAAGCCCTTGAGAGGAACCTTCGTCCACAACAAGCAGGCTTTCGCCCTGGACGATCCTGCTCAGATCATATCTTCACTCTGCGCCAGGTTCTGGAACAGAGCAATGAGTGGAACACGCCTTTATACATCAACTTCATTGACCTGGAGAAGGCATTTGACAGCATCCACCGAGAGTCCTTATGGAAAATCCTGAGACACTACGGAATCCCTGCAAAACTTGTCCGGGTCGTTGAAATGCTGTACAGTGACTTCAGTTCACAAGTGATCTGCAACACAGAGCTCACAGACGCCTTCAGTGTCAGCACGGGAGTGAAACAGGGCTGCATCCTATCGCCTTTCCTCTTCATCCTGGCCATGGACTGGATTATGAAGAACGCCACAGACAGAGAGAAGAGGGGATCAGATGGACCACGACAATGGTAGCAACAACAACACTGGAAGACTTGGACTTTGCTGACGACATTGCCCTGATGTCACATCGCTACCAAGACATACAGGAGAAAACAGATGCCATGGCAACAACAGCTGGAAACCTTGGCTTGAAGGTCAACACCAAGAAGACAAAGAGCATGAGAATGAATGCCAGAGTCCAAGACAACATCAAACTGAACGGAGACGAAATTGAGGAAGTTAGCGACTTCACCTATCTTGGATCCAAGATGTCTAATACAGGGGATGGGGAGGTGGAGATCCGGGCTCGACTTGCAAAAGCCAGCCAGGCCTTTGCCTCACTCAGGAGCACATGGAAGGCAAGGAATATCCGCCTGAAGACCAAGTTACGAATCTTCAAATCAAATGTAATAAGTACCCTTCTTTATGGATCAGAATCATGGAAGATGACCAAAACCATCAGCAACAAACTAGATGTCTTCCAAACAGATGCCTCAGACGCATTCTACGCATCTATTGGCCGAATACCATCACCAATGAAGAACTCCACCAAAGAGCAGAAACTGAACCCATCTCAACGCAAGTAAACGAAGGCGTTGGCGATGGATAGGCCATGTGCTCCGCCAGCAGACAACAGCCATTTCCAGAATCGCCCTACGATGGACTCTGATGGCCGAAGAAGAAGAGGACGCCCCAAGGAAACTTGGAGGAGAACAGTGGAGAGGGAGATGAAGGAAAATGGTTGGACATGGGGCCGTCTGGAACGTGTTTCAGCCGACCGACATCAGTGGCGGGCTCTGGTCGAGGCCTTATGTGCTACCAGCACAAAGAGGACTAGATAGATAGATAGACTGTACATAGGTTTCTAAAATAATTAATTAAATTATGCACAGCCTTTCTCATCAATCTTTCATTTAAACATCTGCTCCATCCTTTCTTTCGCATACAGATCATGGATGATACAACTATTACGAGAGAGCAACATTCTTAGGCAGTTGTATAACCAGCCATGAATGGCCGGCTGACTCCTCCGAATAGCTGGATGTACATCTGCTCCATCCTTTCCTTCGCATACAGATCATGGATGATACAACTATTACGAGAGAGCACATTCTTAGGCAGTTGTATAACCAGCCATCCTCTTTCACGCAATATGCAAGAGACAAATCATAATGCTGATATAATCAGCCATCCTCCTGCTCACACACTGAACAAGATAACATTACGCTGTAAAGTAATCAGCCATCCCCTCTCTTACACATAATGTATTATACAAGAGAGCAACATTCTTAGCCTTAGGCTGCAAAACAATCGCCCACCCTTTCTCGTTTTCTCTCTGTCTCTCTAATTAGGCAAGAGGCCAACCTTTAGTATGCTGTACAATAATCAGCCATCGACTTCCGCACATTAAATCATTTAGCCAGAGATTGGGACCGAAACTGTCAAAATATAAACAGATCATGGATGATACAAGTATTACGAGAGAGCAACATTCTTAGGCAGTTGTATAACCAGCCATCCTCTTTCACGCAATATGCAAGAGACAAATCATAATGCTGATATAATCAGCCATCCTCCTCCTCACACACTGAACAAGCTTTTGGAGTTTGAACAGAAACCGTATTTCTACAAACGTTACATTGATGATGGGTTTGGCATTTGGAATGGTGACCTTCACTCCCTTTTACGTTTCACAGATTATGCCAACACCATACATACCAACATATAAATCACTCTATGATGGAGTAAAGAACAAATTGAATTCCTTGACACTCTGGTTAAGTTAGAGAATGGCCATGTCTACACAGATCTATTTAAGAAAGATGGTGATAAACAGTTATACCTCAGGCAGGATTCTTGCCATCCCCACATACAAAAAAATCTCTAGCATATGGTTTGGGTGTTAGGTTGAGAAGAATCTGTGAAAAGGATGAGGACTATCTAAAACACAGATCTGAACTTAGAACCAGTTGCGCAAACGTGGCTATAGTAGCAAACTCATAGAAGGTCAGTTGAAAACAGTTGATAACATGGATAGGAACCGACTTCTTCAGAAAAAAAGAAAGGAAACACTGAAAGAGTACCACTAGTGTTGACATTTTCAAGATTATTGCCAGATGTACAAGCTGTACTAAAGACACATAGTGATACGCTCTATAAGTCAGAATACATGCGCAAAGTATTCTATAGACTACCAATGCCTGCATACAGACGGGACAAAAATTTATGTAATACGTTGGTTCACAAAAAAACTGAAAGAGCAGTGAAGGAAAAGCAGAAATTTGTGATTGTGACACTGTCCATCACTAGTAACTTCACCAGAGTTGGACACAACGCAGAAATCTTCGCACAATAGTTATGATAACGTACTGTGCGACAGAACATCCGCTATATTTATGTCTTTTGTGTAAACGGTGTAATAAACACAAGTTTATGTAAAAAAACGCAATGTACCGCGCTAAACCTCGGCAATGATATTAAAACTTTATTCATGGGTCAAAGTTCAGCCAATTAATGGCCAGTAAGACCCTCCGAATCATCTGGCATATATATTCTCCGAATAGCTGGATGTTAATTCTTGTAGTTCTATGTTTTGGGGTGAACTGATGGGAGTTCTTGTGCAATGTAATTGACGGAATCCAACAACGGCTTTCCTCTTTAATTTTGCTTTGTTTATCAGTAAACCACGGCGATCCCGCTCTCATGCACTACGCTTTGATAAAAGTCCCCATGCATACAAACATTGATGAGTTTAGATTTATACTTAAGCGGAACCCGTTCATCCATTGACGTTTCAAAAATACAAATGTTTACCTTATAGGATCAAAATCATCAGGTAAAAATTTTCGAGGTTAAGTTTTTTAACTTATGGTAATAATATCTGAACATTACTTTCAGGTTAATTACACGCCTTTTCCTCCCCTACAGCTATTCCATCCTCCAAAGAATCTCCGAGCGATGCTGTGATAAAGGAGGTTCCTTCAATCCCTGTTAGGCGTCTACAGATCAAAATCAAAATCTTCACCTCCAATTCCCGCCATGTAATTTTAAATTATGAACTTTTTATTTTGTTTATAAAAATTGTCGACAATTATTAATGGCTCGA
The DNA here is from genome assembly GCA_018398815.1 of Conus ventricosus. Taxonomy (NCBI): domain Eukaryota; kingdom Metazoa; phylum Mollusca; class Gastropoda; order Neogastropoda; family Conidae; genus Conus; species Conus ventricosus. The sequence goes on along the minus strand of JAFLJL010005772.1, from coordinate 36,322 downwards.
ATCTTGACGCGCATAGAAGACCTGAAATGAACCCCGTGTGCGTGAAGAAATAACGAATACTACTGTTCCAAATAATCCATCTACAATTGAAGCGGAACAAATTCTACTGTTAAGAATTCCAGACTAGGAGCGGATGATTATGATTGAGCCAGGCTCTGCCAAACGGCTTACTTTCAAAATAGAAACTCGCCTTCAACAACAGACCCAACCAGAACAGTTGTCCAAAATTGGGCGGCCATGTTAAAGAACATTTCTTAAAAACTTGAGGGAAAGAAGTATTTTCTTTAAACAATGCAGACATTATTTTAACCTATCAGATCTAAAGGCTAAACCGCGAATGAAAGGAAGATCTTGCGTTTCAGAATTGGTAATGAAAAAGCACTAAACTTTAGAAAGGCGCCGAACTCGCCTCAGGCGCTTTTAAAGTCATGCAGAAAGGCTTTAGCTGTAACTAGTGTAAGCGTTATTATGCGTTTGGAATCTGCTTTTTTTCCATTCCTTTAGATTTTTGAGTTGTTAAACTCGCATTCCCCATACTTCAAGGCAATAAAATACAGAATTGTCATAACAATTATACAAATTAATGACGTATCAAAAGTGTTATCAGATCACAGACAACCGAAGCAAAGTACAGCATTTCTGACATCCTCGTTAGAGTTTTGATGTTGTTGGTTTTTTTTTTTTTTTTTTTTTGCTGGTCCAACCCTGGGCTACCTCAAGGCTGTGCACCCCACGCCGCTCATTCCGACACCCCGTCCACAGCCATAGCCCCGGCTGCCCCGCCGCAGCCCCGGCAACCCTCAATCCACAGTGAGCAGACAATACAATCGTCAAGAAGACAAAACCCCAAACCCACCGGAGGAGACAACTGCAACTGCTGCCGAGTCACTTCGGTGGAAGTTTCATGGCGCCTGTTCTGATCTAACACACACGCAGCCACCCACCACTAAGCCCCCTACTTAACGACAATATTGCTTAGTCTCGGAGCCGGCGTGAGTGAGCTCTCCCACCGGAGGGCGCCCACCCCTTCACGTCCAACGACAGCCCCCATTGACTCGCCGATACCGGTGACCCCGACGAAGCAAACCTAGGCTACAGACGTCGGAGAGGACATTATCGAATTGAGACACCATGAGAGCAGGGCATGAAGGGCACATAATTTGGGACTGTTTTTTTAAACTGACCAATGGGAATGAGGATGAATAAGAGGAGCTAACGGATTTCCATTTCCGGTCTGAGACTACATGACAGGGCTGTACTCTACGCTTCTTTCATAATATATCATGGTCATCAACCAGGCCCTGAGAGATAATCAGGCACCTGCTTGTTGGTCATGAAATATGAGCAACACTCTCAGAAAACGCATCCATTAAGTGTAAACCGGACTGTGTGGTCCAGTCCTTCCCACTAGTCCCTCAGCACGAAACTCAACTCTGGTAAGGAGCCGGTCGGCAGAAAAACCCACATTACTCTGAGGGATTCGAACCCACGAGACCTCCCAACCGAGTCCGCGACCGCTAACCCACTTTCGCCACGGCGCTGTGAGTTTGATGTTGTTAGCAACACTAATTTAGCAAGGCTGATTGGGCAACAATATGAGTCACATTAGTAATAAATTACGAAAACGTGCGTCATCAATCAACATATCCTAAAAGTAGTCCAGACGCTATATGGAATTTAATCTTAGCGTCGCAGTAAACGCTTAAAGGTATATTAATGCTGTGTGAAGATGGAAAACCATTCGCCAGAAGCAAGTGAAAAGTTTTTTAATTCCAAAAATAACGAAAGGTACAAAGTTCGATGAGATGGTAGTCCCCCTAACAAATATATGCTAGCGACTTAGGCCTTATCATCCATTTTGCGAAATAAGAAAATTGTTGGGGAGGGAGGGGAGAAGTCCAACAGCAGACCTTGGCGTCTATAGAAAAAAAAAATCTACAACCCCTTCACAGTGTTAGTCTTGATGATTATTTAACATCAAACAACGGTTTAATGGATTTGACCTAAGTCAACAAGGATAATCAGATGCATTGAAGTGGGTAGAGATTTAGAGACATAATAAACCTTCACAAATTGATAAGAAGAAAAGAGCGGCTGATAAACTCGCTTAATGTCCATATGTTTTTATAATATGATTCACAGCTAAATATGAAGCTAACATATTTAAAGATGTAGTAATACAAATTATTTTTTCATTTTAAAAAAAGCATGTCTGTTCAAGTTATCCAAATGGCCAACAGCGCCAGAGTCGCCAAGAGAAGAGATAGTAGAACCCCCCGGCTTAAAACCTTATATTAACCAACATATACACAAATGCTACAAAACAAGAGGCAGGACCTTTCAACAAAATACAGCAAACGCACCAAACGAAGGAATTCTGCTGCCTTTAATGCTGTTACATATTCCATACTGGATCAATCGAACATAAGCTCCGCAACAGCATTAACTAGTGATGGACTTTAAGCAATCACCGTAGCGCACCTCGCAGCTTTTACCTCGTAGGCGGTTAGTCTTTAGCCTCGGCCCTGTGTATCATTAGCTGAGGGTGCTGCCAGCAAAAAAAAAACAAAAAAAAAAAACAAAACACCAAAGCACACCTCTATGTTCAACTATAACAGCTAAACTTATAGTTCCTCAAGCTGAATAATAAAATAAAGCACTAGCAGACTGGAATACATCACGATAGAAATTAAGACGTTTACAGCCCATTAATGATGACTACAAAAGACAAAATTAAGATCTTCAAAGAAAGGCATAGGGCAAGTTTTTCTCACAGCCAGACCCCAGAGCAGAATAAAAAGGAATGCTTAAAAAAAGTAACGGGGATACAGCATACTCTGCTCTAAACAGCTCACAGTAACCAACGCCAAAGGGTGTTTATACTTTAGTTTTATGAGTCCAATCGATATTGATTAAATTATTTTTTTTTAATTTAAAATAAATATTTTGTAGTTAGAAAAGAAACTCAGCATGGTAAAATATAGTGAAGGTCCAGACGAATTGGTTGAAGCAATGCAAGAAGATTATAAACAAGAAGCACTGAATGATATTGATTTAGAAGTCATTGATTCCAGCAAGCGTACGTGAAGTGTTGCTCATGCAATTTCTCAAGTTTCCGGGTAAACTAACAATAGACCCACCAGTTTAAAGTAATGTAAAGCTGTTTTAATCGACAATATAACAATAAATGAAGAAATCTAGAAGTCGGTCTCGACTAAACAAACCAGACTATTCTTTCCTCTAAAACTTAACAACCCGTGTTGGGAAGACGAACTGCATCCACAGTTTGATGTGGCCGCGAAGAAGCTAAAATGAGAGGCTCTGGTTCAGGTTGGTCAGAGGGCGAAGTCATAGAGATCAATTAAAACAGTCCTAAGAATGCGCCGATTGTTGGCCAGTCTTACATTCACACCCCTCCAGCATTAAAGTTTTTTATATTTGTATTTATTATTATATTTAGTTTTGATTTTATTTTATTTAATGCGAAAATGAGCAGTTCCTAAACATAAAGAATTCGGCCAACAATGTTCCATGTGGTGTGTTCATGCAATGGGACCATCTTGACAAATAGTGACTTTCTTAAATAATTCCGCAGCATGTTTAGACAGCAAAGGAGTATGTGAGACTCACTTATAACAACCCTCAATGATTTTAGTAACTGTTTAAATAAACAGACAGCAAATAAAAGCCATTTTCATTAAGACTTACAAAGCCTTTGATAAGTTTACCATGAGGGCCTGCTGCTAAATTAAGAACACATTGGCATTGATGATCTTTGCTAAATGGCTAGATCATTCCTCGTTGGAGAACGCAGAAAAGTGTTGTGGATGGGTTCGTCATCCCTTGTAAACCAGACCTTGTCAGGTGTACCACAGGGAGAACTGTTCTGGCGCCTTGTACTCTTAATTTATATAAATGACAAAAGTAAAATCTCTCGTCCTGAACTACTATAAGGCTTTTTGCAGAAGACAGTATAGTATATAGAGACAATCAGAAAGCAAGGATGACACATGCATTCTCCAAGAAGATCTAAACGCTTTACAAGAGTGGGAAAGAACTTGGAAAATGGAATTTCAATGCCCAAACGTGCCAATGTATAGCGAATAAGTAATAAACGCTCACCAATTAAACAGATTATTCTATCCAAAATACTATCTTAAAGAACTAATGCCAGCAAAATATTGTAGTCGTTATTATAGATAGTGGTCTCAATGAAAAGAACTTACAATTTTAGATATGTAAGAACGCAAAATAACATCTTAGCTTTCTTATCACAGGAACATCAATTACTGCCCCCAAAAGGTAAAGACGACTGCTACAAAACACTGGTTTAAACCAGTAATGGAAATGGTTGCTCAGTTTGGATCCTTTACCATCTAAAGGACAATTGATACCCTCGAAAAGATTCAAAGAGAGCAAGACCGTGTTCCCGTAACAACAGAGAACCACATCAGAGAAAATGGAATACTAGGAATAACAAGAGGAACTTAGAATGGTAAACCCTTAGAAGAGAGAAGAGCTTTTATTAAACTTAACACCTTTTCACAGGCAGAGCTAAAGTAATTGATATTCCAATGTAAACAACTAGTATTGAATAAAAGTAGTCACCAGGAGATGCGGTCAATGGTTATACCAATACCTGCATCAAATATTGACAGTCACTTACATTCTTTTTATCCCATTTCTGTACGGCTGTGCCGAACTCACTGCCGGTGCCACAAGAATGACCACAAGTTGCAATCTCATTCAATGGACAAATTGAATTCGAACAGTTTTTGAGATCTGCATAATTGAAAGGATTTCTAATTTTTATTTCCCCAGATATTATAATTATCACCTGGGGCCTATTTGGCCATTGCTTTTAAATTCGAGTGCGACCCCTTGTTGCCCAATTTGCTCCAGGGGCCAACGTCAGAGTCGCACTGGTTTTAAGTTATATTATTTTATTTTTTATATGCGCGCGGTGACCTAACTCGTTTTTAGGAACCAATTGAAGGAAGAAGAAAAAAAGGGAAAGAAGAAGGCTGCATTACGCCGCAAAACCGCAAGAAGTGTCTAACTATCACCCTTTACATGAATGATCTCTACCTTTAGTGAAGATCCTTTCCTGTTGGTAAATACCAAATTGATCAGTTTAATTACACATACTAATACGTGGCTCACTAATGCCATAAGCGGCAGCAATTTTCTATCCCGCCTCGTAAACAAAAAAGTCCCCTACGACAACAAAACCCCGAAAGGAGCCTGCGTGCCTCGCGCATAGCTCAGAACAGTCCGCTTTTCTCGGCAGCCATTTTCCCGTTAAGCAGTCGTGTACATGGAAAAGCTCAGTAGTTTTTGACTTTTCGTCGCAATCGAACAAATTGTTGTTGCTGTCGATGGTGTCCATGCTTTTGTTTTCCTTAAGGGAGAAACGTTACGTGAAGCGATTGGTGGTAATGCGAGAATTAAGAAGTTTCGTCATTCGATTCCCACATTCTCCCCGTCAGTCGCTTTTGTCCTACAGCCCCGCCATACCTCCTCTCCCTTCAGCGTCACTTTCTCCCGAGTGGTTCACCTCAACACAGCTTCGGTTTCTGTTGTCGTGACAGCGAGCTCTTTCTCGCAACCTCTAATTCGTGACGGTGATCGTCTCAGCTTCGGTTCTGTCGATCCCGTCACAGCGAGCTCTTCTCGCATACCCTCATTTTTGTGGCGGGATCAGCTCAGGCTGCGGGGAGGGTGAGCGCCCCCTTTGCCCCATAACGGTTAGCGACTCAGCGCGGTTCTGTCGCATCCGTTAGCACAACCGTTTTCAGTTGTTCTACTGCTCACGAGAGTTCGATTCCCATGGCATCCCAGTCAGCTGACAGAGGCTTTAAAACCTGTAAGGGCTGCTGGAGCACCAGAGTGCTGGATTGAGGCAAGGAGGAAGCCAATCGTCTAGATAGAGCCTTCAAACGAATTCCTTTCTCCCGAACGTGCAAGCAAAGTTCCCCGAGCCACCTTCGTGACAACCCAGGGGCCGGGCAAGACCAAATGGGCAAGCGAGCCCTGAACTGAAAATCACGAGCCTCTCCACTCGAAGCGAGGTACTTCCTGTCCCTTGGGTGGATCAAGAGATGGAAGTATGCATCCCTTCAGTCCGCTAATACCGCCCAGTCGCCGGATGCATGCATCGGCGGACTGGACATGGGGGTTTTATTAGTGAGCCACTGTAATAGTATGTGTAATTAAAAGGAAATTTTCAATTCTAAATTACGTTTAATCTAACATACTTACCGTGGCTCCACGCAGAGACCCTCCCTACCCTACGCCGCCTTCCTGGTTCCATCAGGAGTACTCCGTCATGTTTTAAAATACCTCGAAAAGAGGACTGTCTGAGCATGCGCGAGCACGAGCCCTTTCAGGGGTTTTTGTTGATCGTACGGACTTTATTGTGTATACGCGGCATGGTATAGCAAATGCTGCCGCTTATTTGCATTAGTGAGCCACGGTAAGTATGTTACGTAATTTTATAATGAAAATTCCTTTGAATGAACAAAACAACCAAATTAACTGTAAAAGTATACACATAGATTGAAGGAAACAAACCCGGTTGGAAGACGAACTGCTTACACAGTTTGATGTGGCCGCGGAAGAAGCTAAAATGAGAGGCTCTGTTCAGGTTGGTCAGAGGGCGAAGTCTTAGAGATCAGATTAAAACAGTCTAAGTATGCGCCGATTTTTGGCCAGTCTTACATTCCACTACCTCCAGCATTAGTTGCGAAAAGAGCGTTCTAAACATAAAGAATTGGGACAACAAAGTTTCATGTGGTGGGTTTTGAAAATGGACCATCTTGACAAATAGACTTCTTAAATAATTCCCAGAAAGGTTTTAGACAGCAAAGGATTGTGAGACTCAACTTATAACAACTCTAAAATGATTTTAGTAACTGTTTAAATAACAGACAGCAAATAGATGCAATTTTTTTAAGACTTTTCTAAAGCCTTGATAAGGTTGACCATGAGGGCCTGCTGCTTAAATTAGAACACATTGGCATTGATGGTTCTTTGCTAAAATGGGCTAGATCATTCCTCTTTGGGAAAAAGCAGAAAGTTGTTGTGGATGGGTCGTCATCCCATTGAAAACCCAGTCTTGTCGGGTGTACCACGGGGAACTGTTCGGGGGCCCCTTGTTCTTCTTAATTTATATAAATGACATAAGTAGAAATCTCTCTCCTGGAACTACTATAAGGCTTTTGCAGATGACAGTTTAGTATATAGAACAATCAGAAGCAAGGATGAACTTGCATTCTACAAGAAGATCTAAAACGCTTTACAAGAGTGGGAAAGAAACTTGGAAAAGGGAATTTCATCCCCAAAGTGCCAAGTGTGCGTATAGTAAAAAACGCTCCCCAATTTAAAGATCAGATTATTCTATCCTTTAATACTATTCTTAAAAAAAAACTAATGCTGCAAAAAAATAGGCGTGATTATAGATAGTGGTCTCAAATGGAAAGAACATTACAATTTAGTATGTAAGAACGCAAAAAAACATCTTAGCTTTCTTATACAGGAACATCAATGACTGCCCCCAAAAGGTAAAGACGACTGCTACAAAACACTGTTAAACCAGTACGGGGAATATGGTTGCTCAGTTTGGGATCCTTACCATCTAAAGGGACATTGAAAACCCTCGAAAAGATTCAGAAGAGAGCAGCACGGTTTTCGTAACAGGGAACCACATCAGAGAAAAGGGGAATACTAGGAAGAACTGAGGAAATTAGAATGGAAACCCTTAGAAGAGAGAAGAGCTTTTATTAAACTTAACACCTTTTTTTAAAGGGAGAGCTAAAGTAAAATTTATTTCCAATGGAACAACTAGTATTGAATAAAAAATAGCACCAGGATGGCGGTCAATGTTATACCATACCTGCATCAAATATTGACAGTCACTTACATTCTTTTTATCCCAGTTCTGTACGGCTGTGGAACTCACTGCCCGGGGGCCATCAAGATGCCACAAGTGCAATCTCATTCAAGGGACAAATTGATTCGACGTTTTGAGATCTGCATATTGATGATTTTCTATTTTTATTTCCCCAGATATTTTATTATCACCTGGGCCTGAATTTGGCCATTGCTTTTAAATCGAGTGCGACCCCTTTTTGCCAAATTTGCTCCAGGGGGCCAACAGTCAGAGTCGCACTGTTTTATGTTATTTTATTTTATTTTTTAATATGCGCGCTGGTGACCTACTCGTTTTTGAGTGAACCAGTTTTTTTAGGAAGAAGAGAAGAAGAAGGCTGCATTACGCCCGCAAAAACGCAGAGAAGTGTCTAACTACACCCTTACATCAATGATCTTAACTTTAGTGGAATATCCTTTCCTGTTGGTATAGACCAAATTGATCAGTTTAATTACACATACTATACCGTGGCTCACTAATGCAATAAGCGGCAGCAATTTGCTATCCCTGCCTCGTATACAATAAAGTCCGTACGGACAACAAAACCCCTGAAAGGGCCTCGTGCCTCGCGCATGCTCAGAAACAGTCCTCTTTTCTCGGCAGCCATTTTCCCGTTAAGCCGCGTGTACATGGACAGCTAAGTATTTTTGACTTTTCTCGCAATCGATCAATTGTTGTTGCTGTTCGTTGGTGTCCTTGCTTATGTTTTCACTTAAGGGAGAAACGTACGTGAAGCGATTGGGTGGTAAGGCGAGAATTAAGAAGGTTTCGTCTTTCGATTCCCACATCTCCCGGCAGGCGCTTTGTCTATAGCCCCGCCAATTCCTCCTCTCCCTTCAGCGTCACTTTCTCCCGAGGGTTCACCTCAACTCAGCTTCGGTTCTGTTGTCGTGACAGCGAGCTCTTTCTCGCAACCCTCAATTCGTGACGGTGATCGGCTCAGCTTCGGTTCTGTCGATCCCGTCACAGCGAGCTCTTTCTCGCAACCTCATTTTGTGGCGGTGATCAGCTCAGCTGCGGTTCTGTTGATCTCGCCCCTTTGCCCCATAACGGTGAGCGACTCAGCCGCGGTTCTGTCGCATCCGTTAGTACACCCCGTGTTCAGTGTTCTACTGCTCACAGTTCGATTCCCATGGCATCCCAGCTGCTGACAGAGGCTTAAAACCTGTAGGGCTTGCTGGGAGCACAGAGTGCTGGATGAGGCAAGGAGAAGCCAATCGTCTAGATAGGCCTTCAAACGAATTCCTTTCTCCCGAACGTGCAAGCAAAGTTCCCGAGCCACCTTCGTGAAAACCCAGGGGGCCGGGGCTAGTCCAAAGGGAAGAGCCCTGAACTGAAAAACACGGCCTCTCCACGCGAAGCGGAGGTACTTCCTGTCCCTTGGGTGGATCAAGAGATGGAAGTATGCATCCTTCAAGTCGATGAATACCGCCCAGTCGCCGGGATGCATGGCATCGCGGACTGACATGGGGGTTTATTAGTGAGCCACGGTATAGTATGTGTAATTAAAAGGAAATTTTCATTCTAAAATTACGTTTAATCTAACATACTTACCGTGGCTCACGCAGAGACCCTCCCTACCTACCCGCCTTCCTGGTTCCATCAGGAGTTCTCAGTCAGGTTTTAATATACCTCGAAAAGAGGACTGTTCTGAGCATGCGCGAGGCACGAGGCCCTTTCAGGGGTTTTGTTGTTCGTACGGACTTTATTGTATACGAGGCAGGGATAGCAAATTGCTGCCGCTTATTGCATTAGTGAGCCACGGTAAGTATGTTACGTAATTTTAGAATGAAAATTTCCTTTTGAAGAACAAAACAAACCAATAACTGTTAATGTATACACATAGGATGAGGAAACAAATCTACAGCCCATCAGAGCGTCCAAGAACAGTCCAACAATAGGCGAGCCAGACAAAAATCATGTGGACTTACTACTGATGTTTTCACCAGCAGGGCTGCCGCATTACACATTGATACGAACAATGAGTAGATTATTGCGGCATACTTCAAAGCATAAAATTAAAAAATAAACAAGAATTCTGTAGAAAATGTTTAACAAGATTGCCATCTGTTCAAGCCGCAAGCGAACATAAGAAACATTGTATCGGCCCAGTTGACTGTAATACAGAACTAATTACGCCCCCACCCGGATCTAAAGTTAGTTTTAAGAACTGGAAACGACTGCAAAATTCTCCATACGTAGTTTACGCAGACTTCGAGTCGATTATTGTTCCTTATGAAGGGCCAGCGCCACAAAAACTTCGAAAAACAGTCTTAATGAGTAATCATCAGATTTGTTCATTTGCCTTCGTTATTGTTAGGTCGGATGGCGCTCATTCAACGCCAGAATTATACAGAGGCCCAAATGCGGCTAGAAGATTTTTTACAGCGCATGCAGCAAGTGCGTAATGATTGTTCTAATAATCTGAATTTATCTGAAATCATGATGACGCCTGAAGACCAACAGCAGTATGACTCAGCCACACACTGTTGGATTTGTGGTTTAGAACTCAGTGAAGAAGCAACAAATCTGACAGGCGGCCTTAGTGGCCAGCGAGTAAGAGACCATGATCACATTAGTGGAAAGTTCAGAGGAGCAGCGCACAGTAAATGCAATCTTCAACTAAAGTTTGATCCTAAGACATGGAAGCTGCCTGTATTCTTTCACAACTTGCGAGGTTACGACTCTCATCTTATAATGAAAGCAGTGGACGATGCCTTCAGGGTGTCATGCATCGCACAGTCATCAGAAAAGTGCATGTGTTTCACTTTAAATAACATGTCTTTTTATGACTCTATGCAGCACATGATGGGATCATTAGAGTCACTGGCTATGGCCTTAAAGTCCTACCCAATAACGGAAGAATATTTTGACCCAACTCTCGTTAGAAAGGGCGTTTACCCTTATGAGTACATGAACAGTTGGGAAAGGTTTGATGAAGATACACTTCCGCCTAAAGGCGCGTTCTTTTCTAGTCTTAGAGGAAAGGACATCAGTGATTCTGATTACCAGCATGCTCAAGATGCGTGGCAGAAGTTAGATTGTAAAACGATGGGAGACTATCATGATGCATACTTGATGGCTGATGTATGTTTGTTGGCGGACGTCTTTGAAAACTATAGAAAGACCTGCATGAAACATTATAGCCTGGATCCCGCGCATTACATTTCTGCACCTGGATGAGCTGGGACGCTTTCTTAAAGTTTACTGGAGTACAAATTGATTTATTGTCAGATTTACCAATGATTCAGATGATTGAAAACGGATTGCGGGGAGGAATTAGTATGGCGTCGCATCATTACTGTAAAGCAAACAACAAATACTTGGACGACTATGATCCAAGTAAAAGGTCTAACTATCTCATGTATTTAGATGCAAACAATCTGTATGGTTGGGCTATGGCGCAATCACTTCCATTACGTAACTTTAAAATGCACACAAGCGGTGGTACGAATAATATTCAAAAGGCATTAAAGTGGTTGAACAGTTTAACGCCGGGTCAACAGCGTGGACACATTCTAGAAGTTGACTTAGAATATCCTCCTGAACTCCATGACCTGCATAATGACTATCCATTAGCAGCAGAAAGCCTAAAGATGGCAAAACAGAGCCGCCTAAATTTGTGCCTAATCTCCGGGGCAAAAAAAAAAAATGTCTGTCATTACAGACTTCTACAATTTTATTTAAGACACGGTTTGAAGTTGACAGCTGTTCATCGTGTAATAAAAAAAAAACTAATTGCCTTTGATCAAGAACAGTTCATGAAACCATACATCATGAAGAACACTGATCTCAGAACTAAATCCACAGATGCTTCAGAAAAAGACTTTTTCAAGCTGATGAACAACAGCTGTTTCGGAAAGACTATGGAAAATCCACACAAGCGCAAAGATGTTACATTGGTCACCAGAGAGAACGAAGCAATTAAGCTGACTTCAAAACCAAATTATCAGGACTTCAGAAGATTTCATGATCAGCTTTTTGGTATAATGATGAAGAAAAAGAAAGTCAAATTGGACAAGCCTGTATTTATTGGGTTTACTGTTTTAGAATTGTCAAAGCTTTTAATGTTAGAGTTTCTTTATGACTACTTTAAACCCTCGTATCCAGAGTCCAGAGTACTTTACACAGATACAGACAGTTTTGTTATAGATATCCCTACTGAAGACATCTTGTCACACTGTCACTTTTGCACTCGCGCATTCATGACAGCATTTACTCCATACGCACACGCAATCCTTCCAATCAACCAAAAGGCGCACTACCGAATGTTTTTTCTTCTCCCCTCTCCTTCGGGAAAACACTTTACATCAAACACGTTATAAACAAATTTTATACATGTAGCACTCTTTCCACTGAGAGGCAAACTAACTCACTCAAGACTTCATAAAGTCACGGCCTTCACACAACATTGGCCCACAAACTCCAGACCAGGAAAATCAGTGATTCTTTTACTCTTTGATGCTATGCCTGCATCCGAATTATGACTCGCCTCATCCTTTCAGGATTCCCTGTCTCTCTCAGACATCATCTCGCCCCCTCGATTTCTCCCGTCCTGGAGATCTGACTTCCGACTCCTCTCCCTCGACTCTTCTTGTCACTGGAGAGATGAGTTCCAACTCCTCTCCCTCGTCTTCTCCTGTCCCTGGAGAGATGACGAGTTCCCGACTCTCTCCCTGGAGTCCTTAATTCCTGGGGCTGCCTACCGGTGTCTTCCACACACCATGGCCATCTTCAACCACCTCACGGGGTGAAAGGTGAAGGGTAAAAGGGTGAAGGGCTGGTAATGACTGGTCAGCAGAGAGGACCAACGTCCTGACAGGTTCGAGTCTCTAGGCCATCTGCTGAACCTATACATCAAACTAATAACATGCCTGGAATGCATTACAGATAAAATTGTTTAAAAAGGATTTCGGTTTCGCTGCATTCTTTACTTGTACACAGTGCTGGTAATACTGACTATTTGTTTTCTTGTGCAGTTTAGCAACCTGATTTTGAGACACTTTTTCTATGCGCTGATTAAATTCATGCAGATCTAGTCGAATGTGGAGATGCTGTGACCCTTCTTTATTTTTCGCTGCCCTTTTAGCCGCATGATCTGCCCACTCGTTTGGGGTGATTCCGGAGTGAGAAGGAATCCAGCAAAAGGTAATACTGGTGCCCTTTAGAGACAACTCATGAATAATATGTTTTATTTCAATAGTCATTTCTAGTCGTTTTTTTATGCCTCGGGATTTAATGGCTTGTAAAACAGACTTTGAGTCCACACAGAATAAGATTTTGCAGCAGCATGTATCCGTCGAAAGATCTACAATGTAATTTAATGCCATAAGTATGGCTACAAGTTCAGCAGTAAAAATGGAATAATGTTTACCAATGTAGTATCGTTTTTCTGTTTTTAATGAGGGTATTACAAAAGCTGCACCAGTATTTCCATCATCAATTCTTTCCTTCCTCCTCCTAGTGAGTGCATACTCAGTGTTCAAAACACATGACCACCACCTTACCAGCCCTTGTTAAACTATCTCTCAGTGGTCACTTTCACCCAATGACCACGTTTGTTTCTTTACCGAGTCATACTCACAATTATTTGGGGACGCCCGCTACACTAGTCAAGCCACACGAATATTCTTCCTTTTCAGTAGTGGCATGGGGAAATGATTCATATCACTAACTACATGTGATGGAGCGTCACATGCCTTGATGTGAGGCTACGTCACATGACACATCTATAAAGACATGGAATTAGAAGTAGCTAAAGGGCAAGCAGGATGGTATGACACATCCGATTACCCTAAAGATTCGCCTTTACATTCAATTACTAATAAGAAGGTTTTAGGAAAGATGAAGGATGAATTATCTGGAAAGGTGATCAAGGAGTTTGTTGGTTTGACCATTGCTTATGTGAAAACAAACACCATTTCTGAACACACCCATTATTCTAAAAATTAGTCTGCCAATTAGTCATTTACACATGCCATAAATAGGGTTTAAGAGTATGTGTGGTTAAGGTAAAAAATGTACAGTATTTCGAGCCGGGAGAAAACCATTAAGAAAGCAAAAGGAATATCTCGCAGTGTTGTGCAGTCAAACATATCACATGACAACTACAAAGAAGCATTGTTTGGCAATAAGACTTTTCATCATGACAACGTAAAACTACGATCTAATCTACATGAAATAAAACCACAACGGTTGTAACAAAGAAGTTATTAGATAGAACAAACACAAAACGTGTGTTTGTTAATCCAGAGTTTTCATATGCATATGGCCATTATAGAACAGTATAATTACATATTTTCTTCACCGAAGAGTTTATATTCGGGTTCAATATCTTTCCTGAAATTTATTTAGAAGATCAATCACATCATCTTCCAATTCATTCAAATTTTTCTCATGTTTGCTTGATGTGCTCGAATTTTTTTTATTATTTCAAAATATTCTTTCTCCATCTTTGATAGTCAAAATTTAGGATTAGGGGCTGTAAGTGCTCTGGCCGCTGTGCCCTGTTCCAAGGAATCCTCTTAGCTGTTTCTTCAACAGCAGAATACGTATCAATTTGATTTTTGCATTAATCCCCTAATAGCAGAACACGCCCTAAATGATTCTCGTAGTAATTCAAAGGTCTCTTCCTTTATCCTTCTTGCTTCCGTTTCTTTCTTTTGGGCTTCCATTTTATACTTAAATATATTTTATGTAAATTAATTAAAGCGGAACTGTGTCTGTGGGATTATCTGCAGTTCTTCTTTCACAAAAGATCTTTGAGGAGCTGGTTGTTTTGTTGTGTCAGTTTCTCGTAAATAATACACGGGCGGATTCATCTTTACAATATTCTTTTTATTTCATATGGATCAACACTCTAAACTGGATCGGTTGCCCTGATGCGAGTGTCCCCTTCCGCTTCCCCCGGTAAATAAAGGTACCTTTTACTTTCAAACAAATGGTAAGTAGTTTTGCGGGATGAAGACTCTCCTTCAACAACATTTATTGTTTTTCTTTTGATTGCTTGTACTGGTTTTAGGCCTTTAAATTCTTCATTATTCATTGCGCGCAAAACTGAGGGCAGTCTTCTAACCCATTCTGTGTACGAGAATTGCCAATAAGCTCTCTGTGATACTGGTAAGAAAAAAGTCTTTCAGCTAACTGTTTGTTAAAGTTTTCGACTAAAGCCTGTGATCTGTGAACTCCTGGAATGCCTCTTTTGATGGTAACTCTATGTTTCAACAATAATTGATTCACTTGCCTTTAAATTCTTTTCCATCATCGACTTGAATCATGCGAGGGAAAGTTAGTGGCCCTCGTTGGTATATCAGTTGTAAGCGACGGCAACAGCAGAAGCACTCTTTTTGTGTTAATGGCTCCGCACTTTGTATCTTGAAGCTATGTCAATGACTGCGAGTGCGTACTTAAATCTTTTTCGTCTAATCGTATCAGAGGGTAAAAAATAGAAGGTCCATTTGATGGGTGTCGTTTGGAGTTGTATTGACAAAGTGTGGTCTCTGTATTCGTCTAGGCGCAGGTAAATAAATTTGCCAGAATCGCTTGTTTAGATAACCATTCTTTTGCTGTTTGTTCACTGACACCAGCTGCTTCGCTTAGCTTTTTAATTGCTGTGATTCCCTTCCAATATCCTTTGGTGAATAATAGATTTTGTTCATTTTTATTCAGCTGATATTATGCGCAACAAAATACACGACAGTCATACCAACGACAATAAACGCGATTTCTTGCATCTTTTTTTTTCTGATGGTTGATGAAAGTTGCTGAATTTTGGTGGGGGCAATGTCTGGATTGGTTTGCCCGTTACTAGATAATACTCTTTTAAATTTCTTGATCAACATCTTTAAATGTGTAAGCTGCATGCCCCTGTTTTTTCAGTGTGTTATTAATAAATCTAACTGATCAATTCTATGCTTTTCATAGCGATCTTGTGCTGCAGCTAGTTGCTCCACAGCTTTGTTATGTCTTTTTCTCTCGTCGTCATCCCGTAGTTTACTAAATGCGTAATTACTTCCGCTAAAAGCAAGCGCATTCACCACAGCGCCACCTATCATCATTACGAGTGAAGCGTCAAGCCATTTTTTATAAATGTATTTTTTTTTACATATTTATATTCTCTGGAATTATTCCTTGCTTAACTAGAAAATCTTTCGTAGCAAATGAAGCTGTAATAATAGCGATTAGCTTTGCCGAATCCTCAAAGTCTAGTTTGCCAGATCTGCTGTTTAATTTTTAACAGGCTTTTACCAAGCATTGAGTATCCTACACTTAGGCCTCCAATAACGGCAGAATGGTATACAAGGTTGGCGACAGTTTTTTCGGTGCTCATTTAAAAAAAATAAAATAATTATAATTAATTAAAAAAAAAACATGAACAGCGATGATCTGCTAGAGCCACAGAGCGGCCTAAAACCATCTTGGACTTACAAATGAAGAAGTTGATGATTAAGCTATTATGCCCAAAAGGAAAGGTTGTATTCTTTGGCAGCATGTGGAAAAACAAACAGTTCCTCGGAACTGAATTCAGCATTGAACAGATTCAGCAGATGTCGCCACAAAACATTATAAAGTATCATAACAGGTATGAAGCGCAGCTGGGGTCGAGAATGGTGAAAAGTGTCGGGCAAACGGTTCTTAGTTGGTACCACTAAACTAGTCAGTAGATTTGCTTCATTGATTCTGAACAAGATCTTACGTATGATTTAACGCAAGATCCAGTTTTAACAAAGTCATTAGAGTCTCTAAGCTGTGATTTATATTACAGATTTGGAACATTGTTATCGCCGTTAATCATAGGATTAATTACTTTTAATCATATAGAAATTTTGTTTCCCTTCAAAATGAACGAGTCGGAAAATCAGCAGAATCAGGAAACATTGAATCAGAAAACACTGAATCAAGTCGAGAAAGTGACCAGTAAACATCCTGGGCGTGTTGCAGCAGGGAAAAGAGTAGCAGAGTTAAACAGACAAAGAAAATTAAAGTTACAATCACAGAATATAACTCATAATGAAAACATAACACCGCCAACGCCAACAGTTGATCTAATGCCAGCTCCAGAACAAGAGCAAGTTAATTCAAGGGCACCAAAGTCTTCATGGAATATTGAACTTAAAACTGTTGCCATTTTTGGCGCCATTGCTGCTGCTGGGGGCAGTTATTACGGTTATGAAATATATAGCCAATGGCGACAAAAACAAAAGCAGCCAAAAAAATCTGAACCACTAAATACAGAAGAAGACAACAGCACGTCAGCACCACCAATAACAAAAAATCATTTTGATCCATTTAAAATGCAATAATATTTCAAGAACTTAAGTTAAAATGTTTTGATAAAACATGGGGGTTATTATTTGTTTAAAATGATGGAGTCAATAAATAAAGACATGGAGTCTATAAAGGACGGTTACTTCCCATTTGGTCTACTCCCACTTCGCCTACTCAGAAATGTGTGAGCACGACTTGGCCTAACGGCCTTCGTTCATTCGTCCTTCGTCCTCCCTCGGGGTTCGCCCTACTCTAATCTAAAGACCATCGATTCTGCTTTGGAGTAGACTGGGACACTGGTTACGCCAGGGGGGAGCCTTGCAGTATGGTCAGTATGGAAATAGACGAAATGGGAGTAGTAGACGAAATGGGAGTCATGGAGTCTTAAAAAGACATTTCCATAGACCAGAATTGGTAATGTTTAACAATAGTATACGAAATCAGGGGCTATTTGCACGCACTTTTTTTGGTGTTTTCGGTCGCTCGATGCAAATAGACGTAAGACCCCTCACCTGCCACTTGACTTCCTGCCGCACATTGGGTGCAATAAGATTCATCCCAATAATTGCTGTTCGTTTGTGACTAAACAGGTTTTGTAACGCGCGCACCTCATCAACTAGCCAAGTGTGACACAGAGGGTCGTTTTGGCCTAGTTTGCTGCTAGCTTTGCAGAAGTCAAGCGGCATTTTGATCACTTGGCCTAGTTTGCCACCAAGCTTTGCAGGTGCTTCCGTGCTGACGTCATTTGGACGGCAGACATGCCGCGCTTTGCAGGTCAATCGATATATATGTCACTTGGCCTAGTTTGCTGCTGGTGTCCTCTTTCTCAACCAGGCTTGCAACTGGCTTCTTTGGCAGAGTTCATCCGGACCAGCTGTATCCAAGCTTTTTATGGCGGTCTAATCGCCAGTAGTAGAGTCTAGTACATTCGTCTTTGTTTATTGGAGCATTTATTGGTGATAAGTGTGGAGAGGAATGGAGAAGGGTGGTTGCACTGCTTCCGAGGTGCCCCCCCGGAACCGACGTCTAAAGGGACCAAGTCAAGTCAAGTTTGCTGGGCTTCACACTACTCCTCTCCTTACTGGCAGATGTACTTAAGATCTGCCTAGCCCTATCTAGTTTGTTTGCCAGATCTCCCGAATGGGTCGCTATTCAGTTGCATAAGTCTAATGATAGTTTGACGTTTGCTACAACGTCATTTATACTAATTCCTTGGCTTGTGAAAGTTAGGATAGTTATAAAAACACACGAGATAGTTGAATGATGGTTTCTAGCATACGAATCAGCATTGTTTCACCTCCGCCTTAAGAAATGAACGCCATGTTTGTTGGGTTTTGTTTTTTAAACATGACTGAGCTGTCTCAAGCAGCGGCCAACAATCAACGCGTAATGGATTGTTTTGCTTCGGCCAACTTTCAACAATGCGCGCCTTTTATTAGATAAGGAACATCTCATCAATAGTTCAAACACGTTAAAACTGGCTTACATCTAGTCTGCAATATGTCTTTCATTTCTTGAACCAACAAACCTTTTGAGAGAGTTGTTTCATTTCCTAAGTTATGCTTCACCTAATCTTTTCGAGAAATACTCTAAAACATGAGTTAAGTAAACTTATGGCCTCGAATAGACAAGAGTTTGTTCTTTAGTAACATGATAGCCATTTTAAAATAAAACACAACTAAAACACAGTGGTACACCGAAGACAGTCAAAACACAGTGGTCACGAAGCACCAGTCCAAAACAAAAACACCCTTCTGTGAATAGTCTGGGAAACAATGGCCGAAAACGGTCTTGCTGACGTGGCGGCTCGAAGTGGCAATAACACGTGGGACACGTCTAGAACATTCGCTGATGCAATAGGCTATGTTGCTTAGTTAACGCGCCGCTAGTGTGTGCTTATTGGATTTTTTGTCGCAGTTTGTAGCGAGGCCGTGCGCTTTGGTTGTGAAATCGAAGGACTTGTCTGCGACAGTCAGGTCACGGAGCTATAATTAATGATATAAGTCTGTGCAGTCTCGTGTCTAGCCTGTCGGTGATACTATAAGTTGTTGTAGATAAAAATTAAGTCAAATAAGTGTGCGAATTTTTATGTCAAAAATATAACTTTGTTTTAAAGATCAGGAATAGAGTTTTAGAATTACGCCAATGACATTGACAAACAAAGCACAAGACAAGACACGATGCATTTCAACCACTTGGGTCTTCATCAGGGAAAAAATAAATCCTTTAACATGTGGGACAGTACAAACTCGAAAACAAAAAAGGGGAATGAATAAAATGGACTTAACCGTAATTCTTCATGAAGGCCGGAAATGAATGAGGCAGGGGGATTATGGGAGAGGAACAGAGGGGGGGGGGGGGGGGGGGGGGGGGGGGGGGGTTGCGTCAGGGAGGTGTGTGTGTGTGATATGATAGGGTTGTGTGTCTGTTTATTAGGATGGTATGATATCTTTGTGATGGTTTGTTGGTAATGGTGGATAGATAATGATGGGGGGAGAAAAAAAAAGGAGGAGAAAAGGTTGTGTGTGTGGGGGGGGGGGGATTTAAGGGGATGATCAACACAAAATTAGATAGATGGAGGGTTGCTGTAATACGGTATGAAGTGTGTGAAGAGGAGGGTGGTGGTGGTGTATGTCAGTGGGTTGTATTATTGTGTGTGTTATGTGTGTGTGTGTCAACCTTCGGTGTAATGGTCAGTGGAGGAAGGATAGCGCACAGCCAAACACATCACAGGATTGCTTAAATTCTCATCTCATTTATCATGCATCGTCAATCAAACACTAGTAAAGTCTATAACTTTACTTTACATGATCATAGAACGAACTATCAATGCATATGAATCAACAAAATCAAAACAGTTCTCTCTTTTCTTGAACTTCACAAAATCATTTATCTAAAAACATATTAAAATAAACGGGTATATACAGATTTCTACTTTACCTGGCCAGGTGATTTAACTATTCACGATTTCATGTCTTTTCTGTCTTTTCTTTTTCTTACTTTCACTGTCACTTTCACAACAGATACAACTG
The DNA here is from genome assembly GCA_018398815.1 of Conus ventricosus. NCBI lineage: Eukaryota > Metazoa > Mollusca > Gastropoda > Neogastropoda > Conidae > Conus > Conus ventricosus. Next base: position 16,093 of record JAFLJL010005772.1, on the reverse strand, counting down.
CGGAATGATGTTGGTTCTGATGCGCCTGGTCAGGTGAGACTGTGGCGTGGGTCTGTGGTTTGCTTGGCGAAGTGACGCTGCCAGGTATGAGGTCGAACCCCGGTTAGGGTAGAACAGTGACTATCAAACATCGATCTGTTCTCTTTCTTTCTTCCTGCATTAAACGCCATTGCACTTATCTCTCTCTCTTCTATTTAGTCTGCTCTTATCAAATGGACATGGTTGCTTTTCTTTTCTTTTTCTTTTCTTTCTTTTACCTGCTTTCATATATTAGCAACTCTCCCCTCCTCTTTCTTTCCCTCCCACATCTCTTTTCCTCCTGTCCTTCTCTGGCAGGGGGGGGGGGGGGGACTATTCTCATGCTTAATCTCTCAAACTTGGTTTTTTCTTTCCCTCTCCTCCCCCCTCTTTCTTTCTCTTTGCTTTTCTCTTCATGCAGGGGACCTAGGAACCTTCCCCTCTCTTCTGGGGGTCTCTCTCTGTTCGTCTTACCCTCGTTCTCTCCATTTCTTTCTTCATTTTCTCTCTTGCCTTTTTCCTCGTGGGGCCCTGGGGGGGGGGGGGTTCTACCAACCTAAAAATCTCCTCAATCTCTCTGTCTCTGTTTTTCGGGGTTTTCTCATTTTTTTCGCCTGCCGTCCCTGTTAGGCGTGAAAGGCTATACTTCCCGGAAAAAACTCCTTCCCTTCTCCTCTCTCTTGTCTGTTTTCGGGTTTTTTTTTCTGCCCCTTTTGCCTCTTCTATTCACTTCATCCAAATTTTCCTTTCTTGCTCTTGACCCCCGTGGGGTTTCCCCAAGGGGCAGTTTTGACCATTGGGTCATCTGTATTTTTTACCTTGGGGATTCCCCGAAGGGTGTACTCCCTTTTCTAATTCACATTGGGGAACGTTCAATTTCATGGGGGTGGGTGGGACTGTTTTCCCGTCTTAACACGGGGGCCTTACTCTCTGTGGTAGTGTTCAATTGGTCATTTTAATTTGATTAGCTAGATTTTCACCCCCACCCCCCACCACACTACCTTTGCCCCCCCCTTTTCCCTACCTTTTCACTAGGGCGGGTGGTGGGGCTTAAGGTGGGTTGCGACCAATGGGTCATCTAAATTTGGCCCAGGCTGAGTTCTGGGTTGGGGGCACCAACGGGGGGGGACGTACGAAGAAGTAAGTGTAAAACAATGGGGAGTCGTATGGTTCCAATCAAAAGGTGGGCTAGGATGAGCTTGAGCTCGGCTGCCCTCTGCGACCTCGTCTCGCTTCTCGGACATACGAGGCGTTTCGGTCATAAAGCTTGCTTAGGCCCGTTCATATGCCGGAGATACGGGTGGGGGGGGGATACCGTCATTATTCCTGGGAAAGGGGCCTCTTCCGGCTTTAAGCTTTAAATGTTGGGCGGGGGGATCCCCGGACCCATGGGGGCCCGTCTTTTCTGGGGACGGCCTAGAATTGGTTTGAGTTTTTGGGTGGGGGGGATAACTATAGGTCCCTCCGAACAAAAAATTGAACTGGCGACCTTTTTCCCCAAGTTAGGGTTGTTCCCCCCAAGTTAGGGTTGGGTTTTCCCCCAAGTTAGGGGGGTTGTTTTCTTTTTTTTTTTTTTTGTCCTTGGGGGACAATTTCCCCCCTTTGGCAAAAATGCACCCCCATTGCTTCCGCAATTGTCTCAAAAAAAACTAAAACGGTACAAATACAAAAGGACCAAACTACCGAATTTGCTGAACACAAAAAGCCTAACTCGCGCCTAAGTTCGGAGGAAAATTACTTTTTTTACAACCTATCGGGGTTTATAAGTTTATAAATTATACCCCCCCAATTTAGTTTGGTTATACCACCTCCAAATGGATTTTTATCCATTGGACGTTGCGGGCTCTTGCGTTATTTTTTCAATTCATTCTTATAAACGACCTCTGGCGGCAACTTATTTTTGGTCGGATTCCCCTTTACCTTTGGCGGTGATTTGCCTACTCTTATCTTCCAATTCTTATTGAAAAAAGCACACATATAATATGATCACGAATTTTCCATGGGGGGTCCACTGTTTCACTTGAGGGAATCTCCCATCCTCACTCATTTGCAATAATATTTGCAATCCCCCACCCAACTTACAACAAGCGGAGGTTTTGTATTTGCTCCAAGTGACCCATTAAAACTTCCGTTATTCATGAAAACAATATCTCAACAATAGGAAATTTATGAAAACAAGTCTCCACACATAAAAAAATATGAAAACCATAGCCCAACTGGGAATTGAAACCCATTATCCCAAAAAATTTCAACCATTAATAAAACTGGTTCATTTCAAACACAAACAATATTAATTCCATAAACAATTTGCTCGGGCGGATATGGGGGGCGGGGGGGGGGGGTGGGACTGGGGAACGTTCCTCTAGTGAGTTTGCAGCTTTGGCTAGGGGTGACTACAACGTCTCTTAAAATAGTTCTAGCTCGCGAACATTTGTCTGTCGGGAACCTGGGAAAATGTTTACTTGGCCCACATTCGGTTTACCTGTAAGGGCTGCCCAGTATTGCCATTTTGGCCCTAAGCATGAAACTCTTGCTGTTTTTTCATGCTTGTGCCTCCTGCCAGGGGAAATTTGGTACGTTTGGGTTTGGTTGGTATCTTGTTCTTCTATCCAACGGGGGAAAAACTCTTTCCCCCATAAACAAGTATTTGGGTGGATAAAACAAATATATCAACTTTCCTGCCAACGGGGGGTCCCCACACAACACCCACAAAAACAATAAAATCAGCGAAAAACACAACTTTTTTCCTTCTCTACTGTTGCGTTACCCTTCTTCACAACTTTGTCACTATCCTGCTTGCATATTCTTCACAGGGCAGGGTGGGGAAAACCTCGGGGGACCCCTTCATTTGCTGTTTTCCTGCAAACAAAATTACTGGGCACCTATTCCCACCACCTTGAGGGGGGGCCATCTGTCCGCCCAACAAAAATGGGTATTGGTGGGAAACATAATTCAGGTAAGCTTTCAAGGATTGGGGACGGGAATAACCTTAGTCTTTTCCAACCCCGTTCCTTGCAGTGCTTTTGCCTCTGCAAGCGGTTTTTTGACCACTTAGTCCTCTTTGCCCGGCGTTTCCCTTGCCCTTCGACCAAAATCACTGGATGGAGGGCGAGTGGGGACTCGTTGATTTGCTTGCGGAAATTTGGATATATACATAACTCCCCCTATATCAACCAATATAACCTAGCAGTGGGGAAATCTCCCTGGGGACTTCTGGTTTGTTGGGGGTTCTTTTGCGTGTCTCTCTGAAATTTTTTGCCACTTCATCTTTCTGCCACCCCTTTTCCTCCCTTTCCGGGCTTGCTTTTGTGGTTCGCTCCCGGGGGGACCAACAAAAAACCTAGTAAAATAAAAAAAAAAACTTCACCCTTTTACTGGTCTAGCCCTTCATACAAGTTTGGCGACCACTTCCCTGTTATGGTGGGGGGTCTTTTCTGGAAACTTAGAGCTAACAAAAAATCCCCCCCCCTTCTTCTGCTGGGCTCCTTTCACTAATCTATGATTGCTTGGGCTGCGCTATTTTATGAAAATAATCATCGCAAAAAGGGTCTCCGTGTTCAAGGGGGGCCGTTGTTTTTACCGGGTGCCCGGAGATGATTTCCGGCCATGAGCGGACTTCGTGACCCACTGACATGACAGTGTCACGATACATTGCTTGGTACCTCTATGAGTTGGTCACCTCACCTGTCTTCCCCTTGGTGAACACTCGGTTACAACAGCCCGCCTTTTCACAAGAATTCTGTCTCACCTCCTCTAACACTCCTGTTTCTCTCCACCTCTTGCAACTTCCCAAGACTTCACGAGCGAAGGGTCTTGTTCCTGTTGAAGCCCTAAATATTCAGGCGCACAAATCTATTGCCCGACTTCCTTTCCTGGACAACTTATCGGTTTAAACAACCTTTCTCCTCCTTTCTTGCTCCGTGTCTGAAACTGCTGCCCCTGTAGCAGTCAAAAAATCAGGATCCCCTGGATCCTTTGCACTGGGAATATTTCCAATGATCAATCGTGAAGGGGTTTGCTCCATTACCAACGCAGACACCGGCCTGAGAAGTAAGGGTACGTTACTTCTATCTTAGCAACTGGAAATCCTCCAGTTGCCATCGACTAGAGTACAGGTTCTGGGGATTTGCCCTGCCAAATTCCCCTTGATCGGACCAGCGTTGTCCGTACTACCGCTTGAACACCAGTTGTCTCGTAACACTATTCACCCTCTGCTTGGCCAATCCACCCTTTCTTCACTGGTAACGAACAACAGCCTAGTGCCTCCATCCTGACACTGACTGCTGTCAGTGCTAGCATAGGCTGCATCCACCCTCTTCAGATGAATCCCTTTTGGTTACAACTGCAGGTCGTTTCCTTGACGACCCTTATCCACCTCTTGCAAGGCTGCTGCCTTCTGGTACTCATGGGACAATCCCTCGCACATGTCCTTCTTGTGACAAATGATAACACCTAATTTTCCCTTTGCCTTCCTTATGCCCCACCAATGGGTTTGCAGAATCTTGCAGAAAAACTCTCCTTGTTCCTGCTATCTTTCCTCACCGTGCCTAGCAACTGTTTCTCCTTGCACCTTCGTGCCCAAAACGTGCCTCTCTATACACCTCTGCGAACCTTCCAAACAACTCCCCTGCTGTTCTGGCGTCTCTCTTTCAATCGTATGGTTAATCAGGCCGCACCTGACAAAATCTGTTTCTTTCATAACTAGTCTTTCAATTCAGCGATACTCCTTCTTGTACCACTCAACTTAATTGTTGTTATAGGGGTGTTCTTTTCTTTCCCGCATTATATCTCTTTTTTTTTAACAAGATTTTATTATTACGAAGCCAACTGGTGGTTCGACACGAGTGACGAAATAGCACCCAAAATACTATGAATTGATAATATTAGCTTGGGCAACGTAATTAGTTTTTATAAGGAGCCCAGCGCTGACCCAACTATGAGAGCGAATGATAGGAAATCTGTGCGAAATGAGTACTCTGGGGTTCTGAAATGCAAAGCCTAGTATTAAAAACTATCTTGTGAAGCAATGCCAAGCCTAGAATTTAACGATCTTGGGGAAACATAAAGGTAAGACACACCCTTGTCTTAGGATTACATACTTGAATCCCACCAGCTTCTCTCTGAGAAGTTGAACAATTATAATAAATGGGCCAGAATATCTGGCAGGTCGCTATAAATGTCATCCTCGGTGTAATGTCAGTGGAGGAAGGACTAGCGCAAGCCAACACACACTCACAGCTTGTTACAAATCCATTCATATATCATGATTCGTCAATCACACACTAGTAATGTCTATAACTTACTATACAAGAATCATAGAAAGAAAACATCAATGCATATTGGAATCAAACAAAAGATAACATTCTCTCTTTCCTTGAACTTCACAAAATCATTTATCTAAAACATCATTATCTAACCCGGGTATAAACAGATTTCGACTTTACCTTGGCCAGGGATCGTAAACTATTCACGAATCACTGTCTTTTCTTTTCTTTTCTTTTTCTTTTCACTGTCACTTTCACAACACGATAAAACTGCCGGCATGGTTTGGTACTGATGGCGCTGGTCAGGTGAGACTGTTTGGCGTTGGTCTGTGGTTCTGCTTGGCGAAAGTGACGCTGCCAGGTATGAGGTCGAAACGGTTAGGGTTTAGAAACAGTGACTATCTACATCGCTTGTTTTCCTTCTCCCCCCTTCTTCCTGCATTAAGATTGCACTCTTCTCTCTCTCTCTCTTCTTCTAGTCTGTCTTTATCAAATGGACATGGTTTGCTTTCTTTTTTTTTTTCTTTTCTTTCTTTTCTTGCTTATAATTAGCAACTCTCCTCTCTCTCCACATTCTCCTCAGTCCTTCTCCTTGCAGACTATCTCATGCTAATCTCTCAAACTTGTTCTCTTCTCTCCTCCCCTCTTCTCTCTGCTTTTCTCTCCAAGCAGGACTGGAACTTCCCTCTCTCTGTCTCTCTGTTCGTTTTTCCCCTCGTTCTCTCCTCTCTTCATCTCTCTGCCTTTTCCCTCGTGCAGAGACTACACCTAAAACCTCCTCATCTCTCTGTCTCGGTTCGTTTCTCATCTTGCCTTCCTGTAGGCGAGAGCCCTTCGCTCCCGAAACTCCTCCCTTTCTCTCTCTGTCTGTTCGTTTTTTTTTTTTCTCCCTTTTCTTCTCTCACTCACACATTCTTTATGCTTAACCCCCGTGTCCAAGGGCCAGTACAATTGGTCAGTATTTTTACTTGATCCGAAGTTGTCTCCCTCTAATTTCCATTGGAGTTAAATATGACAGTCCCGTCTACACGCTTACTCTCTTGTGGTGGTCTATTGGTCCTTTAATTGATTAGCTAGATTTCACCACCACAACACACTACTTCCCCCCTTCCCTACTTCAATGGCGCGGTGTGCTTAAAGTGGTGGACACTGGTCAATCTAAATTGGCACGCTGAGTCTGTGGGTAGGCACCAACGACGTCCGAGTAACAATGACGTTGGTTCCACAAAGTGGCTAGATGAGCTTGAGCTCTGGACTCTGCGACTCGTCTCGTAGTATCGAGGGTCGGTTCAAAGTGCATAGCCCGTATGCGGACTGACGATTCTTCCTGAAGCTCTCGCTAAGCTTAAATTGGCCGGACCGACCCATGGGCCGCTTTTCTGGGAAGCTAGAATGGTTAGAGTTTTGGATAGGTTCGAACACATTGACTGCGACTCCCAAATGTTTGGTTGTTCCCCAAGTTAGGTTGTTTCCCACCAAGTTAGGTTGTTTCATTTTTTTGTCCGTGACAGTTGTGTTGGTAGGGGATTGATTGCAATGATTGTGGAAGAGGTGGGGTATGTGGCGTTTGGTTATTGGTGGGATAATGATGCCTTGGGGGTTGTAGTGTGCCCAGTTTTGGATATGAGATGGGATCTTGAGTTGTGCGTTCAAGCTGTCACTCTGTGACTGCCAGGTTGCCAAAACTTTGGAACATGGTCGATGTTGTGTTTGGGTGTGGTTGAAGTGATAGGGCGACGGGTTTGGGTCGGTGGTGGAGGATATCAGCCAGATGTTCAGCGATGCGTGTTTCAAGTGTGCGTGAGTTTCCCCTATGTAGATCTTGAGGGGGGTCACACAGTGGCAGTGGCGATGGCCCATAATTATTGATGCGGCTCTGACATGAAATGTGCGTTTGGGACTGTGAAGGATGTTTTTGGGAGCCCTGTAAGTTGGTGTTGGTTTTGGTGAGGGAGGCAGATTTTGCAGTTGGGTTTGGAGGAGGGTGAGTACCTGGGTGGTGTAGCTGTGTGGTTTTTGTGGTTCTCTGGTTCAATATGGATCGCACGAGGAGAGGTCTTTGAGGTGGTTTTTTGTCACGTTGATTGGGATTCATGGGTTGGTATGGAAGGGGGTTTGTGGGTTATGTATAATGTGCAATTGGATTGAGGATCCTACAGTGGGGAGGGTGTGCGGGTGGTAGAGGAGGTAGGCTGTGGGTATGTCTGTCTGGTTGGATATGGGGGGGCCAGTGCAGATGTTTGGATACAAGCTTTGGTGCGGCGGTTCCTCATCAATGCAGCATCCGCGCACCCATAGCTGATCCAGAACATCTGCTCTGGACACCAGCATCCAACAAGACAGGGACAGGGACCACAGCCCGACCTCTCTACCACGCACTCTTCTCTCTTCTCTCTCTCTTCTCTCTCTCTCTCTCTCACTCTCTCTTCTTCTCTCTCTCTCTCTTCACACACACACACACACCACTCAACACACACACACGCACACACGCACAGGCACAGGCACAGGCACAGGCACGCACGCCCACGCATCGCACCGGCACGCACGCACGCACGCAGCACGCGCGCGCGTTACACACACGCACACACACGGCACACACCGCGCACACGCGCACAACGCGCGACACACCCACCACACAACACACACAAACAACACACACAACACACACCTCAAACACACACACACACACACACACACCACACACACAAGATGCCACTCTTTCAAAGCTAGCTTACCATTAGGCCTATACACGAGCACTGAACAACGGCAGCTGATAGTGATACATATTACAGACCAACCACACTTTCCCTCTGGGACATTTTCAGATCGGTGCCATCGAAGAATGGTGACAAAAACAGAGATCGATGTAGGCCTATACTGCGATTATGTGAACATTTGAACATCGGTTCAGTTGTGTACTTGTACAGGACTGTTGTCGTTGTGTGTGTGTTGTGTGTGTGTGTGTGGTGTGTGTGTGTGTGTGTGTGTGTGATTGTGCGTGCGTGCGTGGCGTCGCGTGCGTGCTTGCGTGCGTGTGTGTGTGTGTGTGTGTGTGTGTGTGTGTGTGTGTGTGTGTTGTGTGTGTGTGTGTGTGTGTGTGTGTGTGTGTGTGTGTGTGTGTGTGTGTGTGTGTCGCCTGGTGTGCGTGGAGCAGAAACGGAAGAGGAGGTGTTGCCACTGGCTGTCAACTATTGGAAGGTTCAGGGGCTCCAGAAACATCCGCGGAAACAAGCTGCAGTGTTTGGGGAGCGCCTGCATGTTCTGGCGTCAAGTTGAAACGAGAAACTATCAATCTTCGGCCCGGAACGTTAGTCATATACCGGCAACTCCATCACGCTTTCGGACTCAGGGTTAACTTGCTGCTTCTGTCTACTTTTGTGTTGTACGGCTGCGTCACCGTGCGTTGAATTGTGCGCGCGCGCGTGTGTGTGTGGTGTGTGTGTGTGTGTGTGTGTGTGTGATGTGTGTGTGCGCTGTTGCGTGTTGTGTGTTGTGTGTGTGTGTGTGTGTTGTTGTGTGCGATCTCTCTTTCTATCTCTTCTTCTCTCTCTCTCTCTCTCTCTCTCACTATCTCTTCTTGCTCTCTTCTCTCTCTTTTCTCTCTCTCTCTCTCTCTCTCTCTCTATCTCTCCTTCTCTCTCTCTCTCTCTTCTCTCTCTCTTCTCTCTCTCTCTCTCTCTCTCTCTTCTCTCTCTCTGCTTGGCAAACAACTTACTTAACGTATCTGGAAGTACATTTCTTTCTCATTATCCCTCCTACCCCACCCCATCCTACCACAGCATGTTGTAGGACATACTGAATAGCGAGGAACACCAATGGACGTGCACTGTCTATGTGGTTAGGAGTTATATTTAACCTCCTCGTGCCAGTCTTGAAATAAAGGTTATCTGTGTTAGGTTTACTTATGGGTAGGCTCAAAGGACTGTCCCTACAGTTTTATTATTTGATAATGATTCTTTTAGTTTTTCAGCAAATTTTTTCTCCACCCACATTTCGTTTGGTTGCATTTACTACTCTTCGCTGGCTGTCTGGTGGGTGCTATTGCATTATTTTTTTGACCATTGGTGGTGAGAACACCACAGTGTTATGGGCTGTGGTGTGTCTCTGTTTGACGCCGGGGAGCGCAGACACTTACCAGCGTGTCTCTGAAGTGTCCCGATCAAGGGGCGAAAGGCACGGGAGCAGGCATTACCAAATATATCTGCTTCAAAACGGATTGCGATGGTTTCTTAGGCAGCTACAGAAGAGTTTTCATATCTGTATCATTTTTTTAAAATTTAATTGTTTTTTTTAAATTTAATTGTTTTTTTTTTCATTTATTTTCCATTCTCCATCTCAAAATACCCTCCCTCAGTCCAACGCTTTGCAGGACCGTTCAGTGGTTGGCCTGCGTGCTTTTCCCCCACTATTAGATTGTTCGTCTATGTATTTGTCTGACTATTATCAGTTTAACGGCTGTGCCAGTCTTGAATAAGGTTATCTTGTGTTAGGCTCTTCCGTATGGGAGCCAAAAATACCACTTTTTACTGTTTTAGTTTACTGATTCCTACTCCTTACACCGATTTTGTTTGATTACATTGACGTTATTTGTATTGTTTCTGTCGTCTGTGTGTTAGTCTTTTCATCTCCCTTGGTTGCATTTATACTTGTCGCTGGTGCTTGGGGGTGCTATTGCATTATTTTTTGCACCCTGGTGGGTGAGAACACACAATGTTATGGAATGTGGTTAGTGTGTCTCTGTTTGATTGTGAAAAAAAAGTCAACGGGAAAGAAGTCAACGGCCTAACCCTAATGCTATCCCTAACCAACACTATCCTAACCTATTCCTAACCTAACCTATCCTACTCACCTCCTATTCCCTAACTAACCCTATCCGAACCCTATCCCTAACCCTAACCCTAACCTAACCCTGACTTTGTTGCGTTGACTTTCTTTCCCGTGACTTTCTTTCGATCACTCTGTTGGACGCCGGGGAGAGCGCGACAAACCAGCCGTGTCTCCTGAAGAGTCCCGATCAGCGGGCGAAAGGCCTCGAGCAGGCAATACAAATATATCTGCCTTCAAAACGGATTGCGATGGTTTCCTTAGGCAGCTTCAGAAGAGTTTTATATTAACATTTTTTTTTAAATTTAATTTTTTTTTTTTAATTTATTTTCACTTATCCATCTTCCAAACTACTCCCTCCAATTCCAAAGCTTAGCCAGACGTTCAGTTGTTGGCTGCGTTGCTTTTTCCCCACTATTAAGATTGTTGTCTTGTATTTGTCGACTTTATTCAAGTTTAAAAAGGTGCTGCAGTCTGAATAAAGGTTAGCTCTGTGTTAGTATTCCTTATGGGAGCATAAATTACCCCACTTCTTTACTGTTTATGTTTACTGTTCCCTACCTCATTTCATTAATCGATTTGTGCTTTGATTACATTGACGTTATTTGTATTTTGTTTCTGTCCGTCTGTGTGTTGTCTTCTCATTTTCCCTTGCATCTTTTGGGTGGATCCTCAGGCGTTAGGCTCAAAGACTGTCCCCTACATTTTATATTATTTGAATTAAATGTCTTTAGTTTACACACTTTTTCCTCCCCCAACTTCCCGTTTTGTTGCATTTATACTTCGTCGTGGCTGTTCGGGGGGGGGGGGGGGGGGGGGGGGGGGGGGGTATTGGATTCTTTTTTGCACCCGGTGGTGAGAACACACAGTGTTATGGACTGTGGTGTGTCTCTGTTTGACGCGGGAGCGCAGACCACAACAGCCGTGTCTCCCTGATGAGTACGATCACTGCGGCGAAAGGGGCCTCGGAGCAGGCAATACAAATATATCTGCTTCAAAACGGGATTGCGATGGTTTCCTTAGGCAGTAGAGAAGACTTTATATCTGTAACATTTTTGTTTTTATGTTATTTTTTTTTTTTAAATTTCAGTTTTCCAGTTATCCATCTTCTAACTCCCTCCCCTCAAGTCAAAATCTTTAGCCAGACAGTTCTGTTGTTGGCCTCGCGCTTGTTTTTCCCCACTAGTTGATTGTTCGTCTATGTATTTGTCTGACTTTATTCAAGTTTACAAGGCTGTGCCAGTCTTCAATAAAGGTTACTCTGTGTTAGGTTTCCTTATGGGAGCAAAACATACCCCACTTCTTTACTGTTTATCGTTTAATGTTCCCTACTCATTTCATTAACGATGTTGTGTATCAGTTAGAGTCGTCATGCCGATCGTTACAGTGAAAAGGGATGAGCTGTTCCGGCGACTTGGAAGAACATACAGTCAGATTTTTTGTCTGATCAATCGTGAAAAAATGATGCCGCTGCATTTACATACATGTACCGCTACACTTGCTACCACTTGAAGACGCCATGTTGACTATTTGAACAGCAGCTATGCGCATGCGCGGAATGGCCTAGTTATGCGCCTTTCATGCTGACCTACAAGTTTACGATTTCTGGTCAGTCGGACCAATTGCCAAACGTTCTTTTATTTAATTTTGGGCTTTTCTTTTCTTGTTTTTTGAAAACTCGTAAACCGGAATTTTTTCAGCAAACAACGAAAATAGGGACAAAAAAAAAAAAAAAACCGATATGTGCAGGTTTTCCCGTAACAGTTGGCAGCTGGACATGCCATGTACACCTAATGTTCCCCACTGACACCAGTCATTTCATGCCATGTTCACCTAATGTTCCCCCCCCTGACACCAGTCATTTCATGCCATGTACACCTAATGTTCCCCCCTGATACCAGTCATTTCATGCCATGTACACTAATGTTCCCCCTGACACCAGTCATTTCATGCCATGTACACCTAATGTTCCCCCCTGACACCAGTCATTTCATGCCATGTACACCTAATGTTCCCCCCTGACACCAGTCATTTCATGCCATGTACACCTAATGTTCCCCCCTGACATCAGTCATTTCATGCCATGTACACCTAATGTTCCCCCTGACATCAGTCATTTCATGCCATGTACACATAATGTTCCCCTGATACCAGTCATTTCATGCCATGTTCACCTATTGTTCCCCTGACACCAGTCATTTCATGCCATGTTCACCTAATGTTCCCCCTGATTACAGTCATTTCATGCCATGTACACATAATGTTCCCCTGATACAGTCATTTCATGCCATGTACACATAATGTTCCCCCTGACACCAGTCATTTCATGCCATGTACACATATGTTCCCCCTGACATCAGTCATTTCATGCCATGTACACCTAATGTTCCCCCTGACATCAGTCATTTCATGCCATGTTCACCTAATGTTCCCCTGACACCAGTCATTTCATGCCATGTACACATAATGTTCCCCCTGACACCAGTCATTTCATGCCATGTACACATAATGTTCCCCTGACATCAGTCATTTCATGCCATGTACACATAATGTTCCCCTGACATCAGTCATTTCATGCCATGTACACATAATGTTCCCCTGACATCAGTCATTTCATGCCATGTACACATAATGTTCCCCTGACACCAGTCATTTCATGCCATGTACACATAATGTTCCCCCTGACACCAGTCATTTCATGCCATGTACACCTAATGTTCCCCCTGACACCAGTCATTTCATGCCATGTTCACCTAATGTTCCCCTGACACCAGTCATTTCATGCCATGTACACATAATGTTCCCCCTGATACCAGTCATTTCATGCCATGTTCACCTAATGTTCCCCCCTGACATCAGTCATTTCATGCCATGTACACCTAATGTTCCCCCCTGACACCAGTCATTTCATGCCATGTACACCTAATGTTCCCCCTGATACCAGTCATTTCATGCCATGTACACCTAATGTCCCCCCCCCCCTGACACCAGTCATTTCATGCCATGTACACCTAATGTTCCCCCTGACACCAGTCATTTCATGCCGTGTACACATATGTTCCCCCCTGTACCAGTCATTTCATGCCATGTACACATAATGTTCCCCCTGACACCAGTCATTTCATGCCATGTACACATAATGTTCCCCTGACACCAGTCAGTTCATGCCATGTACACCTAATGTTCCCCCTGACACCAGTCATTTCATGCCATGTACTCCTAATGTTCCCCCTGACACCAGTCATTTCATGCCATGTACACCTAATGTTCCCCACTGACACCAGTCATTTCATGCCATGTACACCTAATGTTCCCCCTGACACAGTCATTTCATGCCATGTACACCTAATGTTCCCCCTGACACCAGTCATTTCATGCCATGTACACCTATGTTCCCCCCCTGACACCAGTCATTTCATGCCATGTTCACCTAATGTTCCCTCCTGACAACAGTCATTTCATGCCATGTACACCTAATGTTCCCCTGATACCAGTCATTTCATGCCATGTTCACCTAATGTTCCCCCTGACACCAGTCATTTCATGCCATGTTCACCTATGTTCCCCCTGACACCAGTCATTTCATGCCATGTTCACCTAATGTTCCCCCTGATACCAGTCATTTCATGCCATGTTCACCTAATGTTCCCCCTGACAACAGTCATTTCATGCCATGTACACCTAATGTTCCCCCTGACACCAGTCATTTCATGCCATGTACACCTAATGTTCCCCCCTGACACCAGTCATTTCATGCCATGTACACCTAATGTTCCCCCATGACACCAGTCATTTCATGCCATGTACACCTAATGTCCCCCCCCCCCTGACACCAGGTCATTTCATGCCATGTACACATAATGTTCCCCTGACACCAGTCATTTCATGCCATGTACACCATAATGTTCCCCCTGACACCAGTCATTTCATGCCATGTACACATAATGTTCCCCCTGACACCAGTCATTTCATGCCATGTACACATAATGTTCCCCCTGACACCAGTCATTCCATGCCATGTACACATAATGTTCCCCCTGACACCAGTCATTTCATGCCATGTACACATAATGTTCCCCTGACACCAGTCATTTCATGCCATGTACACATAATGTTCCCCCTGATACCAGTCATTTCATGCCATGTACACCTAATGTTCCCCCCTGACATCAGTCATTTCATGCCATGCACACCTAATGTTCCCCCTGACACCAGTCATTTCATGCCATGTACACCTAATGTTCCCCCCCCCTGACACCAGTCATTTCATGCCATGTACACCTAATGTTCCCCCTGACACCAGTCATTTCATGCCATGTACACCTAATGTTCCCCTGATACCAGTCATTTCATGCCATGTACACCTAATGTTCCCCTGACAACAGTCAGTTCATGCCATGTACACCTAATGTTCCCCTGACACCAGTCATTTCATGCCATGTACACCTAATGTTCCCCCTGACAACAGTCATTTCATGCCATGCACACCTAATGTTCCCCCTGACACCAGTCATTTCATGCCATGTACACCTAATGTTCCCCCTGATACCAGTCATTTCATGCCATGTACACATAATGTTCCCCTGATACCAGTCATTTCATGCCATGTACACATAATGTTCCCCCTGCACCAGTCATTTCATGCCATGTACACATAATGTTCCCCTGATACCAGTCATTTCATGCCATGTACACATAATGTTCCCCCTGACACCAGTCATTTCATGCCATGTACACTAATGTTCCCCTGATACCAGTCATTTCATGCCATGCACACCTAATGTTCCCTCCTGACACCAGTCATTTCATGCCATGTAAATTTCAAAATGGAGTAACTGGTGGCGGCGAACGAAGCAAAATTAGGAATAGAGTTTGACGTCACGTCCCCTGTTCTAGATATCTTTGTGCACGCTGACACCCTTTGTTGTCTTCTTTTTTCCGTCTTTGTTCGTACTGTCCCACATGTTAAATGTGATTTATTTTTTCGCCTGAAGAACACCCAAGTGGTTTGAAATGCATCGTGTCTTGTCATGTGCTTTGTTTGTCAATGTCATTGGCGGTAAGTTCTAAACAAACTCTATTCCTAATTTTGCTTCGTTCGCCGCCACCAGTCACTCCATTTTGAAATTTACTGAGCTTCATAATGACTGATACCCTTTGTCGTGTTGTACTCCACGTCTCGTCTTCCACACTCTATTTTACGTCACGTCCCCTGTTCTAGATATCTTTGTGCACGCTGACACCCTTTGTTGTCTTCTTTTTTCGTTCTTTGTTCGTACTGTCCCACATGTTAAATGTGATTTATTTTTTCGCCTTAAGAAGACCCAAGTGGTTGAAATGCATCGTGTCTTGTCAGGTGCTTTGTTTGTCAATGTCAGTGGCGGTAAGGTCTAAACAAACTCTATTCCTAATTTTAAATTAAATACGTTTTTCAATGTGGGTAGCAATTCTGAAATCCCAGTTTTTAAAAATTCATTCCTTATCCCATCCATTCCAGGAGATTTGTTCTTTTTTACATTCTTGATTACTTTTAGGATTTCTATATCTGATATCTCATAATCTACATGAACGTCACTCAGAGCTGCTTTCATGCCTTTATTCTCTTGATTCTCCTCTATTATTACTTCTTTATTTTCCATTTCAACTTCTTTTCCTATTAGTTTTTCAATATGTGTCATCCATGTTTTGATTGGTAGGTGTTGTGTGTGTTCTGAGTCTCCATGGTTTGTAATTCCTTTAAGGTTTTCCAAACTGCATTTGGATTTTCAGACAAGTTTCTATTCAATAAAGTTATTAAATTGGCTTTGTACAGTCTCTTTTTCTTTCTAATAATTTTGTTATATGTTTTCCTTGCAACGAATATTTTTGGTGAAGTATTTTGTTCAATGGCTGTTGTTTAGTGCGTTTAACAAAGATTTATTTTCGACGTTGTGACTGACTTCCTTATCAACCACTTTTTATTCTTTCTTTTTTTTTTTCATTTCCCG
>JAFLJL010005771.1:0-12871 GCA_018398815.1 Conus ventricosus | reverse complement strand
AGGGTGAAGGGCGAGGTAAAGGTGAAGCTAAACCGAATAAGTTCTGTAAGTAACCTGCTTCTCAATTCAACATATGAATTCTTTCTCTCTTCTTTAAGTTTTCCCCTGTAGCTTTCCCCAACTATCTATCGCTCACCTGGTAATAACTGGTCAGCAACGAGGACCACCGTCCTGACAGGTTCGAGTCTCTAGGCCATCTGCTGGGTTAAAACTGACTCTTTCCCCCCTTCTCCTAGTGAGTGCATACTCAGTGTTCAAAACACATGACCAGCACCTTACCTTACCAGCCCTTGTTAAACTATCACTCAGTGGTCACTTTCACCCAATGACCACATTCGTTTCTTGAATGAGTCATACTCACAATTATTTTGGGGACGCCCGCTACACTAGTCAAGCCACATGAATATTCTTCCTTTAATTGTGGCACGGGGAAATGATTCATATCACTAACTACATGTGATGGAGCGTCACATGCCTTGATGTGAGGCTACGTCACATGACAATTATGGACACAAATAATATTACGTAGACAGATGCACAATAGGTCTCTAAACACAATCTGTGCCCCCCCCCCCCCCCCCACCCTTTCAAGGCAAAAAAATGTACAAAGATAGTCACACAACTTCACTCCCATCGATTATGACGATATTAACATGTTGACACAATTGATGACTGTAGGGAAATACAGCATAAATCTATTGTGGCAGAGAAAAGTCCCATACAGTTACAGCAACAAATTCACAGACACTATAACGAAGGAAGAAAAGGGTACACCCGACGGCACCAGTGGGACCTGGAGAAGTTCTCGTCTCAACTGTCGAACCAGCCAGCCGGAAGCAATCCTGCACCCCTGTCAGAAGCCTTCGCTGTGTTGACATTGGGCATATTCACGCGCAGGGCATTCCATTAAGACGTCAAGAGGTATAAATGTTCTCCGGCAGATGCCATTGTGAGACGGTCACTGAGTGCGACACAACAGAAGCTTCACAGAATCGTCCTCACAGGTTTTACTAGCGCGTACTTCATGACTGCAGACCCCACCAGCGAAAGACGCCACCACGCAGCAAAAAGTTGTGCGCACACCGCGGCCTCACCGTTGCTGTTTCGCTGAGAGATGATACCAGTGCAACTTCAGACACAGCCAAGCTTTTGTCTTACGTCTTATGTGCCTTTAGAAGAGGATCTTGGGTTGCATTCTTTCCTTCTGTCAACAGGACTTTCCCTGTGGTCAGTGGGTCTTTCCTCACCATCACTGAGCTTCTCCACAGAGGGGGTCCATGATTTGTTGACACAAATAACGTCCCAAAGCTGTTACAATAAGGATCTACTGACACAATGAACAGTCCACAGATAATTTGAATTTAAGTCCGTACACAAAAATGATATCTCATAGAAGGTTACAATGATGTAAGATCTTTCGACGATTATAACATTCTAAAGACCTATATACGACATAGACTTATTGACACAACTCTCGTCATCTATGCGAATAAAATGTAGCCCTGTTGTGAGAAATAATTGACAGTTACGACAGTGCCTGTTGACATAACTAATGTTTCTCATACAATTACAGGATGGACCAGCTAAACAAGTGATATTTCATGAGCAACTACAGTATAGACCTATTCACAAGAAATGACCTGTCCTACATTAACATTATACATTAGCCGTTACTTACAATGATATTGTCTGTTCATATAGCTTATAACTATCTCTCTGATCGTGCTCTGTTTATTTCCATTAATGACCGTACTCTTCTCCTGCAGTTTGGGGTTACACAGGGATCTCTTCTGAGACCCACTGTCTTTGTCCTTTATACTCAGCCTGCCTCTGACGTTGTCTCTCAGTATACTCTGTCTCACCAGAGTTTTCTCTGATGATAACCATATTTTAAAAGTCTAGTGAATTGTCTCAGGTACCAGTGATCATTCAGAGCAACCAAACATGTAATTCATGATATTAAAGCTTGGGTGACACGTAAAGCGGCTGAACAAAGACAAGACAGAAATGATTTTTTACTGGAAACAAAAACTTTCTTTCGTGTGAGAGTGCTCAAATGTGTGTCCAAATAGAAAACTGCCTTGTTCGTCCATTCAGCTTTGCTCATAACTTGATAAACACTATCATTCCAGCGGTACGTTTCCATGCTCTGTCGTGTGTCTTGTCTGGAACTCAGCATCACTGGTTCTCTTCAGCATCTTGTCTTCAGCATCTTGTCTTCAGCATCTTGTTTCATAGGATGCGACCCAAACCCTAATCTGCGCTTTTATTCTTCAGGCTAGATTATGTTAATGGCTCTCCAAAACATCTTATTCATCAGAGACAGAAAGTACAGAACGACGTACCCAGACTAATGTTCACATGTTTAAAATCAACTCGTGCTGCCTCTCTCCTTCATTCTCTTCACTGGCTTCCTATTGGAAAACGAATCGGTCACAAACTGTCTTTGCTCAGTTTCAGGTGTCTGACAGGTCAGGCTCCATCCTGTCTTTCAGGTGTCTGACAGGTCAGGCTCCATCCTGTCTTTCAGGTGTCTGACAGGTCAGGCTCCATCCTGTCTTTCAGGTCTGTGACAGGTCAGGCTCCATCCTGTCTTTCAGGTCTGTGACAGGTCAGGCTCCATCCTGTCTTTCAGGTCTGTGACAGGTCAGGCTCCATCCTGTCTTTCAGGTGTCTGACAGGTCAGGCTCCATCCTGTCTTTCAGGTCTGTGACAGTACAGGTCAGGCTCCATCCTGTCTTTCAGCTGTCTGACAGGTCAGGCTCAATCCTGTCTTTCAGGTCTGTGACAGGTCAGGCTCAATCCTGTCTTTCAGGTGTCTGACAGGTCAGGCTCCATCTTGTCTTTCAGGTGTCTGACAGGTCAGGCTCCATCCTGTCTTTCAGGTGTCTGACAGGTCAGGCTCCATCCTGTCTTTCAGGTGTCTAACAGGTCAGGCTCCATCCTGTCTTTCAGGTGTCTAACATACAGGTCAGGCTCCATCCTGTCTTTCAGGTGTGACAGGTCAGGCTCCATCCTGTCTTTCAGGTGTCTGACAGGTCAGGCTCCATCCTGTCTTTCAGGTGTCTGACGAGTCAGGCTCCATCCTGTCTTTCAGGTCTGTGACAGGTCAGGCTCCATCCTGTCTTTCTGATCTTCTGTAGCTGTACACACCTACTCTTCCTTTGCCTTCCTCTTGCTTAGGTCCTTCACAGCATACTTCCTTTCCTTTTTTACACTTCTGTTTTCCTCTCTTTCTTCAGGTCATCTCTCAAGACTCTTTTTAAAAAAAAACTGAACATAGACTCGTTCGTCTTTGCCTGATGTGTGCGTGTGTGTGTGTGTGTTGTGTGTGTGTGTGTGTGTGTGTGTTGTGTGTGTGTGTGTGCGTGCGTGCGTGTGTGTGTGTGTGTGTGTGGTGTGTGTGTGTGTGTGTGTGTGTGTATGTGTGTGTGTGTGTGTGTGTGTGTGTGTGTGTGTGTGTGCGTGTGCGTGTGTGTGTGTGTCTGAGCTATGATAAAATTAATGTCCCAGAGACAGGTACTGAGATAACTTATGTCCCTGAGACAGTAAAATATAGACCTAATGAAATAAAAGATCTCCCGTAAGTAGGTACGATATTGGCCTAATGACAAAAGAAATGACCTAACAAGAAAACTTACAATAATATTAGTCTCGCTATCACAACTAATGTCCCGTAGACAGTTATATTGACGATCTATCAGTACAAGTAATGTTCTTCAGATATCTACAATATGGATTTTGGACACAAATTAGTTTACATAGAGAATCACAATACTACATCTAACGACGCAGTTGCTCCCGCATAGAATTGCCGACGGTAGCACTGTGACAGGACACTTTGACGCTTCCATTAATCAAAGCAGCAAACAAGAGAAGAGAAACGTGCAGTCTCGTGGAGTGAAATCGCAGTCTGCATGGGCAGAATACGTGCACTGCGCTTGAATGCAGTGTACATGAGGAGAGAGAGAGAGAGAGAGAGAGAGGAGAGAGAGAGAGGAGAGAGAGAGAGAGAGAGAGAGAGAGAGAGAGAGAGGAGAACGTGCGCGCAGGCGAGCGTGTTTATGGCTAAGGGAGAGTGTACAAGATGAACATAGCCATTTTCTCAAACCGCACATCGTTGAGTTCAGAGGCATAAAGCTAGAATCATAAGGAAGGAAAGAAGGGGAGAGAAGACAAAGGGGAGGAGATAAATGAATGCTTGAACACATCCTTTTCCCTGCATGACGTGGCTCATCACTGCTGACGTAGTCAGTTATTTCCCACCATGCTCGTCCCCGTTGACCTGGTCAGTTTGTTTGGTATATATTCCCACAACAAATAGCGATCGTCAGCCATGACGTGGTCAGTCTGTGTGGTAAATATTTCTCACAATCATAGCTCGTCAGCCATGACGTGGTCAGTTTGTGGTGTAACATTTCCCACAACACATTTCTCGTCACCCATGACGTGGTCAGTTTGTGTGGTGATATTTCCCCACTACACATAGCTCGTCAGACTTGACGTGGTTCATTTTGTGTGATAATATTTCCCACTACACATAGCCCGTCACCAATGACGTGGTATATTTTGTGTGGTAATATAACCTACATACATAGCTCGTCATCCTTTACGTGATCAGTTTGTGTAGTAATATTTCCCACAACACATAGGTCGTCAGCAATGACGTGGTCAGTTTGTGTGGTAATATTTCCCACGAAAACATAGGTCGTCAGCAATGACGTGGTCAGTTTGTGTGGTAATGTTTCCCACAACACATAGCTCGTCAGACTTGACGTGGTTCATTTTGTGTGATAATATTTCCCCACTACACAATAGCCCGTCACCAATGACGTGGTATATTTTGTGTGGTAATATAACCCACAATACATAGCTCGTCATCCTTTACGTGATCAGTTTGTGTGGTAGCATTTCCCAATAACACATAGCTCGACACCCATGACCGTGGTTAGTTTGTGTGGTAGCATTTCCCATAACACATAGCTCGTCAGCCATGACGTGGTCAGTTTGTGTGGTAATATTTCCCACAAAACATAGCCCGTCACCCTTGACGTGGTCAGTTTGTGTGGAAATATTTCCCACAACCATGACGCGTCCCCGTGACTGGTCAGTTTGTGTGGTAATATTTCCCACAACACATATCCCGTGACCTTTGACATGGCCAGTTTGTGTGGCAATATTTCCACAACAAATAACTCGTCAGCCATGACGTGGTCAGTTTGTGTGGTAATATTTCTACAACACATTTCTCGTCACCCATGACGTGGTCAGTTTGTGTGGTAATATTTCTCACAACAATAGCTCGTCAGCCATGACGTGGTCAGTTTGTGGGTAATATTTCTCACAACGCATAGCTCGTCAGCCATGACGTGGTCAGTTTGTGTGGTAATATTTCTCACAACAGCATAGCTCGTCAGCCATGACGTGGTCAGTTTGTGCGGTAATATTTCCCACAACACATAGCTCGTCTTCCTGAACTTTGTCAGTTTTTTTATTATTTTATTTTTTTTATTTATCCAATGTTCACCAGATTACTCCGGTTTGTTATCATTTTCCTTTGTAATTTATGATTATTCTCCTTAATTTTTCACGCCATGCTTACAAACGACACATATGAATTATTGATGAATATTCTTAAAGGAAAAAAAGAGAAAAGAAAAAAAAAAAAGCATAAGAGCAAATAGTTGTGTTCGATGGACACGTGTGTCCAATTAGCAAGTGTTTCAATATTCACTATCTCATTTTCAGATTAGATAAAGAGTGGAAGGCTAGAGATATTAAAATTCTGAAGAAAAAACCAAAGGAATGGACTACGGAAGGCAGAATGGCAGCGGCAGACAGCAAGCAAAGCGAGGGAAAAAAACACACCCACCAATGAGTGATAGAACAGAAAAAAATTGCCAGCACTTTTGATAGACACTCAATGCTCGTGAGTGCTTACTTTTGACAGACAGTTAGTGCCTTGTGGTTCTTACTTTTGACAGACAAGTTAGTGCCGTGTAGTTCTTATTTTGACAGACAGTTAGTGCCGTGTAGTTTCACTTTTGACAGTTGTGCCGTGTAGTTCTTATTTTGACAGTTAGTGCCGTGTAGTCTTACTTTTGACAGTTAGTGCCGTGTAGTTCTTACTTTTGACAGACAGTTAGTGCCGTGTAGGTTCTTACTTTTGATCAGACAGCTATGCCATGTAGTTCTTACTTTTGACAGACAGTTAGTGCCGTGTAGTTCTTACTTTTGACAGTTAGCGCCGTGTAGTTCTTACTTTTGACAGACAGCTTAGTGCCATGTAGTTCTTATTTTGACAGTTAGTGCCGTGTAGTTCTTACTTTTGACAGTTAGCGCCGTGTAGTTCTTACTTTTGACAGACAGCTAGTGCCATGTAGTTCTTACTTTTGACAGACGTTAGTGCCGTGTAGTTCTTACTTTTGACAGTTAGCGCCGTGTAGTTCTTACTTTTGACAGACAGCTAGTGCCATGTAGTTCTTACTTTTGACAGACAGTTAGTGCCGTGTAGTTCTTACTTTTGACAGTTAGCGCCGTGTAGTTCTTACTTTTGACAGACAGCTAGTGCCATGTAGTTCTTACTTTTGACAGTTAGTGCGTGTAGTTCTTACTTTTGACAGTTAGCGCCGTGTAGTTCTTACTTTTGACAGACAGCTAGTGCCATGTAGTTCTTACTTTTGACAGACAGTTAGTGCCGTGTAGTTCTTACTTTTGACAGTTAGCGCCGTGTAGTTCTTACTTTTGACAGACAGCTAGTGCCATGTAGTTCTTACTTTTGACAGACAGTTAGTGCCGTGTAGTTCTTACTTTTGACAGTTAGTGCCGTGTAGTTTTACTTTTGACAAATCAACAGCACTAAGTCAGAGAAACGTTTAGCGTGGTTTTAATCAGTAAATCAAGTTCTTGATTTTTAAGAAGTCGGTGTAAGGACCGTTCCACCTCACTGGAGATTCAATGGACCATGACGACGGCCCGCGACCAGTGGTGTTGTGGGGACCCTCGGGCAGCGGGAAGACCACCCTCTTCAACAGGCTCTGCACCGAGTTTCCGGACTGCTTTGGCTTCAGCATCTCACGTGAGTTTCCGGACTGCTTTGGCTTCAGCATCTCACGTGAGTTTCCGGACTGCTTTGGTTTCAGCATCTCACGTGAGTTAATGATCTCATCATGCATTTAGGGGTTTGTTTTATGAGTGCTGGCTATGTTAACACTAAACGTAATTTTGACAGAGAGAGAGGGGAGAGAGAGGAGAGAGAGAGAGAAGAGAGAAGAGAGAGAGAGCATGTGTCGAGTCAAGAAACACATCCTTTTCTCCAAAGAGAAATGTGTGTGTGTGTGGTGTGTGTGTGTGTGTGTGTGTGTGTGTGTGGTGTGTGTGTGTGTGTGTGTCTGTGTGTCTGTGTGTGTCTGTGTGTGTCTATGTGTGTGTGTTTACTGATATGATTAGATTATGCAAACATACTTTTAAACAGTAAATAAGTGGGGTAACGTTTGCTCCCGTAAGAAAACCTAACACAGTAACTTTTATTCAAGACTGGCACAGCCTTTTAAACTTGAATAAAGTCAGACAAATACACAGACGAACAATCTAATAGTGGGGGAAAAACAAGCGCAGGCCAACAACTGAACTGTCTTCGTAGTTATGACTTAGCAAAGTTTTAGACTTAAGGAGGAGGGGGGGGGGGGGGGTTGAAGACGGAGAAACTGGGAACATGAAATTAAAAAATGTATTACAGATATGAAAACTCTTCACTAGCTGCATAAGGGAACCATCGCAATCCTTTTTGAAGGCAGAGATATTTGTATTGCCTGCTCCGAGGCCTTTCGTCCGCTGGGTCGGAACTCATCAGGGAGACACGGCTGGTTGTGTCTGCGCTCCTGGCGTCAAATAGAGACACACCACAGTTCATAATACTGTGGTGTTCTCATCACCAAGGGTGCAAAAAAGAATCCAATGGGAGCAAACGTTACCCCACTTATTTACTGTTTATTGTTTACTGTTCCCTGCCTCATTTCATTTCATTTCCATACTTTTAAACGTGCAGAGGATATAAGACGTCTTCCATTTGGTGGAAGATTTTGTTCAATAGGTTCAGTTGTGAAAAACAGATCAGTTTGAATGCATTTAAGTACGTTTGAAAGAAATGGTTTACTGATATCATTAAAATAAGCAAATAAACAAGCAAACAACAAAACACACACATACAAACACTCAAAATATGTATGGATTATATTCTGACGACTGACAACCCTGTTATGCTATTCCCTACCCTCCTCCCCGCCCCTTCGGTCCTGCAGTCGACTGGACTCTAAACACATGAATGGAATGGGAATTGCAGATACTACCAGGGAGCCAGGCCAGGCGAACAAGATGGGGTGGGTAAGTACTGTACTGCTGCAGTGAACAAGATGGGGTGGATAAGTACAGCACTGCTGCCAGTGAACAAGATGGGGTGGATAAGTACAGTACTGCTGCAGTGAACAAGATGGGGTGGATAAGTACAGTACTGCTGTCAGTGAACAAGATGGGGTGGGTAAGTACTGTACTGCTGTCAGTGAACAAGAGGGGGTGGATAAGTACAGTACTGCTGCCAGTGAACAAGATGGGGTGGGTAGTACAGTACTGCTGCCAGTGAACAGATGGGGTGGGTAAGTACAGTACTGCTGCCAACTATGCGAACAAGATGGGGTGGGTCAGTACGGCACTGCTGCCAACTAGGCGCTAAGCAGTCATGGAACTGGAACGGTCAACGCTCTCCATAATTAGAAGAATTTGTCAGAAATCATCAACTACAAGATAAACCGATGTAATAGGCTCAAAGATTGTCCCTGCATTTTATACTGCTTGCATAATGTTTTCAGTTTTTTCAGCAACTTTTTTCCTCGCAACACTTTCGTTTTGTTTTATTTACTACCTTTCGCTGGCTGCTTTGGGGGGTGCTGTTGGATTCTTTTTTGATCCCTTGGTGGTGAGAACACCACAGAACTACGGACTGTGGTGTGTCTCTATTTGACGCCAAGAGCACAGACACAATCAGCTGTGTCTCCCTGATGAATCGGATCCAGCCGACGAAAGGCCTAGGAGCGGGCAATACATATAAATATGCCCTCGAGAGGGATTACAATGGTTCCTCATGCAGCTAGTGAAGGGTTTTCATATCTAAAATATATATTTTCCCATTTTCTTCATCTTACACCCCCTTCTTTCTAATTTCAATCTTTGCCAAGTCATTACTATAATGATTGAAGAATTGTTAACCTGCACTTGTTTTCCCCACTACTTAATGTTCAGCATTATAAAGTCTAAATTTCTCTCCGTATAGATGTTGAGGAATGGAAAAATGAAGCCTGACTTTACCAAAAAACAACAACAAACAAACAAAAACGAAATAAACAAAACGAAATAATAAAGAAAAAACAAAATCAGAAGAAGAAAACTATGAACACAATATTCTGTACGCCAGAATTTCTGTTTCGTAGAATTTGAGTGCAGGCCGAGGCCATGCTATCTGCTGATCATTTTTTGCTATTGGTTGTCCGTGTGTTTGTTTGACTGTTTGCAAGATGGAAAAGGCTGTGCCAGTCTTGAATAAATGCTTAGTTTGTGTTTGTTCATTTCTCCAGTGGTTGCTGTGCAGATAGGTCAGGCACAGGGTATTACGGGCAAAGCGTGGAACATCCTTTTTAGGTGTCTCTTGTTTGTTCTGTGTGCTCTGTGTTGTCATTTCTGCTAAGGGATTAAGGAGTATTCGTCTGGAGTTATAGGCATGTATGTATTTCATCATGGGAGCAAGAGTTACTCCGCTTGTTTATCATATGTATGACTACTTGACTTAGTCCTCTGAATTCCCTGGGGAACATAGGGCGCAACCACACTCTTCCAGCGGTCACGGTTTTGGGAGATCTTCTTCAGCTTGGCCCTGTCACACTGTCACTTTGCACCCGGCATCATGACAGCATTTACTCCATACGCACACGCAATCTTTCCAATCAACCAAAAGGCGCACTACCGAATGTTTTTTCTTCTCCCTTCTCCTTCAGGGAAAAACACTTTACTAAATCACATCAACAACTTATAAACAGATTTTGCACCTGTATCTCTCTTTACACTGAGAGATAAATAAATTTTTTACACATGTATCTCTCTTTACACTGAGAGATAAAATAATCCAGTCCAGTTCTATAAAGCCATGGCCTTCACATTACAGTAGCCCCCAAAAAAACCAGACCAGGAAATAAATAGCCCCTGTACTCATGATGCCCTCCCTCCCAATCAAGAAAAAGTTTCCCATGTTTTCCCCCGTTTCCCCTGTCTTTCTTAGACATGGGAAATTTCCCCTTTGAATTATCTCGTCATGGAGATATGATTTTTTTCGCCTTTCTTCCCCCTATTCTTCTGCCCCTTGGCTGACGATTCCCAAACCTCCTCTCCATGGAGTTGGTACTTGGGGGGCTAAAACAAACCGGGTGTTTTCCCACCCCCAAGGGCCCATTTTTCCCCCCACCTCAGGGGGTAAAAGGGGAAAAGGGTAAAGGGCAAGGGGTAAAGGGTGATGGGCTAAAACACAAATTAAGGTTCGTGAAAGTAACCTGCCCCCAATTTAATTATAAATTTCTTTTTTTCCTTTTCTTTAAGTTTCCCCCTGTAGTTTTCCCCCCAACTATCTAGGGCTCACCGGGAAATGACTGGTCCAAAAGAGGCCCAACGTCCGGGACGGGGTCGAGTCTCTGGGCCATCTTCGGGCTAAAACTGATTCTTTCCCCCCTCCTCCTAGTGAGTGCATACTCAGGTTCAAAACACATAAACCAGCCCCTTCCCAAACCCCTTGTTAAACTACCCACTCAGGGGGGCACTTTCACCCAATGCCCCCTTTGTTTTTTAAAAGAGTATACCACAATTTTTTTGGGGGAACGTTTCCTTACAAAGTCAGCCACATAAATTATTCTTCCTTTTAAAAGTGGGGCATGGGGAAAGGGTTTCATATCACAACTCCCTGTAGGGAGCGTCACACCTTGATGGGGGTTTTACGTCACATGAAAACCCCCCATCCGGGGTTTAAAAAATTTTCCCAAAAAATTTTTAAAAAGGGATATACAACTTCACTTAAACATTTTTCAGCCAATGAATCTAAAAAATGTGAAACCCATCACACATGTTTTCCCCAAAATTTAAATTAACAACTTTAAGAATCAATCTTCCTTTATCCCCCATAAAAAGCATATTTCAAACTTTCAGTCTTTTTAAAAAAAAAAATTTTATAATTGAAACAACATTCACAAAAATACTTTTACAAATTAAAATGGATAAAACAACTAGGGATTTTTAACAATTCAAAGTAAAATTTTGTTTATATATTAAAATGTTTGAACACATATTTTTTCCCCTTAAACTTTTTCTCAAAATCCTTTTGTTTCAAAACCCCCTGAAAATAGAAAATTTCCCAAATGTAAAGTTTTCAATAAGCATGTAAAACAAAAAAAACATAGTTTAAACATTTGTTTTTTCCCCCATGTAATGTTTAGTCCCCTTGAAAAAATCCATGCTTTTCCCTTTTTTGACAGTGACAAATGAAAACAAATTGGGTTTTTCTCATTGCACAATCGAAAAAATGTTATATACATTCTAAAGAGTTATTTGCTCATCCACATACATATATATTCATTTTCACACAATTAGAAAAATATTCCTGATTTTTTCCCCTTCTTTACTAAAGAATAAAGCAAAAAAATAAATATTTCATACAACAACTTTAAGTTTTTTTTGCTTGTAAAAACATACAGTCACTTCAACAAGCAAATTAAGCATAAATACCACTTGTTTTAAAATTTGGGTCAGTAGCTACAATGCACTGTCAAATTGTGAGCACCCCGTAATCATTAAGAAAAGACAAAAAACAGGATAGCCCTTTCCCCTTGAAACAGTTACATTTGTCCATGAATATTCATACACGTGACAATAAATCTGCCATGACTTTTTTGTTTTCCCCAGGCACTGGTTCAATTGTAAATTGGAATTCCTGCAATGCCAAAGACCATCTTTAATAATCTGCTTTTTCTTAGTCTTTGACGATTTCAAGAACGTCAGTGGCCCGTGGTCAGTCGTAACCGAAAATTTCTTCCAGTCAAGAACCTGGCGAACTTCTCACATGCCCATACAATAGCCAAGCACTCTCTCTCAATAGTGGAGTATTTCTCTTGTGTCTTTTAGAACTTCTTACTGGCGTATTGCAACTGGAAAGTAACAAAGCACTTTTTTCCTGCAACAGTACCGCTCCCATTCCTTTGGAACTGGCATCAGTTCCCCAAAATAAGTATTCTGAAGGGAGGGTAACAATAGAACAGAAATGAGTTGAGGGTGTTCTGAACACACTCCAAAGCCCTTCTGGCACTCATCAGACCACCCCAATACTTTTTTTCTTTTGTCCCTTTTCGTCAGTTCAAATCAAGGGGCCGTCAGGGACGCAAAGTGGGGTACATATCGTCTGTAGTAAGACAACAATCGATGAGGACCTGATCTGTTTTTTTTTGTAGTGGGTTGTGTAAGGATAAAAACTTTTCCACTTTCTTTCCCTCTGGGATCATTTTCCCACTGAAATAGTGTGACCCAAAAAACTCGAGAGTTTGAAAACCGGCACGAATTTTGGATGGTCTCGCAGTCAAACCAAAACTTCTGAGTCTGGAAAAAAACAACTCCCTAAGTTAGAAAGGAGGTCACTCCATGACTTTGCAGCCCACAAAATGTCATCAAAAAAACTGATGCACCCACATTCATGGGGGTTTCAGGGCTCGGCATCATTCTAGGCAAAAGAAGTGGGGCATTTTGCAAAACCGAATGGATTTCGTCCCGGAAAACCAAAAGGTTTTGAATG
>JAFLJL010005770.1:0-12317 GCA_018398815.1 Conus ventricosus | reverse complement strand
ACACTTAAAATTAACATAAAAACAACAAACAACCTAACCGATAAAACACAACAACAAAAGAAGCCAAGAAGAAAAGCTGTCAGGTCGCGAAGTGCAGTCAACCATATTCCTTACACCACCGTCATCACAAAACCAAGTTGATGCCAGATCTTCCCCTCTCTCTCTCTCTCTCTCTCTCTCTCTCTCTCTCTCTCTCTCTCTCTCCCCCTCCTCCCCGCCCCCTCCAAGGGGCAACGGAAAAAACGAAGGAAAACGGGTTCCACGGTGGAGGAAGACAAATACTCGAGTCAGGGGAGAGATGGGACGGTACGGAGGGGAGGGAGTTCGTCTGGGAGTGGGGCGCGCACGTGCGCGCGTGTGTGTATGCGCGCGTGTGTGTATGTGTGCGTGCGTGCGTTGTGTGTGTGTGTGTGTGTGTGTGTGTGTGTGTGGTGTGTGTGTTTGGGGGTGGGGTAGGGGCGCGGGCACGTGCGTGCGTGCGTGCGTGTGCGTGTGCGAGTGTGTGTGAGTGTGTGTTGGCGCGAAAGGGGGTGCGTGCGTGCGTGCGTGCGTTTTTGTGTATGTGTGTGTGTGTGTGTTCGCTATGCGCGGGGTGCGGGCGTCCGTGTGTTGTGCGTGGGTGCGCGTGTGTGTGTATGTTTGTATGCTGACGAGGGACCACCCTCCTGAAGTCCCTAAACTGCCCCTCCGCCAGCGTGGCTCAGGGCGGTGCCAATGGCCCAGTGGTCCCAGCAGACGGCGAGGGGTTGAGGGGTCGGGGGTGGGATGTAGAGGGCAACACGTTACCACTGTCCTACATTTCCTCTCTCCCCTTTTCCCCAACCACTCTACTCACGACACTGTCTGCCGCACCTCTCTCCCCTTCTCCCCCCCCCCCCCCCCCAACTCTCTACTCACGACACTGTCTGCCGCACCTCTCTCTACCCTTCTCTCTCCCCCCCCCCCCAACCACTCTACTCACGACACTGTCTGCCGCACCTCTCTCCCTTCTTCCCCAACCACTCTACTCACGACACTGTCTGCCGCACCTCTCTCCCCTTCTTCCCCCAACCACTCTACTCACGACACTGTCTGCCGCACCTCTCTCCCCTTCTTCCCCAACCACTCTACTCACGACACTGTCTGCCGCACCTCTCTCCCCTTCTTCCCCAACCACTCTACTCACGACACTGTCTGCCGCACCTCTCTCCCCTTCTTCCCCAACCACTCTACTCACGACACTGTCTGCCGCACCTCTCTCCACTTCTCCCCCCCCCCCCCCCCCCCCCCCCCCCCCCCAACCACTCTACTCACGACACTGTCTACCGTACCAAACCTCTCCCCCATGAGAGAGAGAGAGAGAGAGAGAGAGAGAGAGAGAGAGAGAGAGAGAGAGAGAGAGAGAGAGAGAGAGGAGAGATAAAGAGAGAGAGAAAGGGAGAGGGACAGAGAGAGAGAAAGAGGGGATGGGGGGGGGGGGGGGGGTAGGGAGAGGGAGGAGAAGGGAGAGGGATAGAGAGAGGGAGGGTGGAGAGAGAGAGAAAACTTCGAACTCCTAAATGGGGATGGGGGGGGGGGATGAGAGAGAGAAGAGAAGAGAGAGAGAGAGAGAGAGAGAGAGAGAGAGAGGAGAGAGGAGAGAGGAGAGAGAGAGAGAGAGAGAGAGAGACCAGGGGAATGGGCTAGACTGCATGTGTGCCACACACACACACACACACGAAACAATAAATAAACAAATAAGTAAATTACCAACATCGCAGGCAAACGGGGTCAGACGAGACGGGACAAAGGTAAACAACGAAATGTGTACAACAGTACGGCACACAATCATGCAAACAAACGGCTCTTATCAAGAGTTTACGCGCGGGCGCGCGCGCCTTCGAACATACCTGCCTGAACTACGTCTACTGCCATGTTGTGACAAATGGCAAAAGAGAATCGCCGCGGCAACAAGCCTGCAATTTATGATTCAACTTCTGAATTCCATCAGAGCAGCCCCCTTTCCACTCAAGGCAGGGATAAAATTGCCTTCACACCTCTGGCACCGACGACCCCGACCCCCCTCCCCTTCTTTTCTCCCCCCTCCCCTTCCTCCCATATCCTCCTTCTTCTCTCCCTCACCTTCCCCTTCCGCTCACGACATCGAGCGCAGGAAATCTGTGACGTAACAAGAGGAGTGATGGAGAGTAGGGAGGGGAGGGGGATGGGGGGGGGGGGGGGGGAGATGAATCTCTGGGCTTGCGAGCGCGTGCTCTGGCTCCTGTCTCTTTCACAGCTGGAGATAAAAGTAAAACAGTCATTATTAAAACCAGGAGGGGGGGGGGGGGGGGGGGGGGGGGGGGGGGCGGGCGGTATTTAGAAAAAAAAAAAAAGGAACAGAGTAAGGCCTCGCGCAGAACCCTGGTCTGTTTCCAACTAGGAAGGGCAGCACCCGGAAGAAGGAGTACGCAGACTTCTGCCACGGTCAGACGGATGCTGCTGAATCCCGTCTTTAGATCCGACAACAAATCCATCAACAGTTTCCAGCATCGTCCTATTCCCACCTTTCCACCAAGTTTCCGTGACATCGGTTCGGTAGTTTTCGCGCAATCGCGCAGACAGCCAGACAGACGCAGGAGACTATTAACCACCTTGTTAAGTGGTAGTAATCATGCCGGCAGATTGCAGTCTTGGAGACGTTCCACTGCTGTGCTTGAAGGGCGCTGGGAAAGGAGGTCGGAGGGAACGGTGGAGACTAATAAAAGATGAAGAATTGGGGGTTGTTTTTAAAAAAAAAACAACAACAAACAAACAAATAAACAAACCAAACAGAAGAAGAAGAAAAAGACAACGAAGAAAAAGAAGACGAGAAGAAGAAGAAGAAGAAGAGAAGTAGTAGTAGTAGAAGAAGAGAAGATGATGAAGAAGACGAAGAAGACGAAGAAGAAGAAGAAGAAGAAGAATGAAGAAGAAGAAGAAGAAGAAGAAGGTGAAGAACAAGGAGAAGAACGACAAGAAGAAGAGGAGGATGAGGAGAACATGTTTAGAGCCGTTTGTTTACACTACCTTTCGAGTTTGGTTTTGCTGAGGGAGGTTGTTGTTTTTATTCCCTTCTTCCCAATAAATCCGGTTTCTTTGTAACGTTCCCCTTTGTTCCGGCTCGGTTTGTTAGGGGGTTCTGTTTGTTCTGCGGCCTCCACAATTATGTTTTATTCCCACGTGTAATCCGCCGCTCGTTTCGTTAACTTAAAAGAGTCTGGCTCCTGCCTTCCCTCGTAACCCCCCCTCCCCCTCCCCTCTCCCCCTCCCCCCCCCCCCCCCTAAAAAAAAAAAAAAAAAAGGAAAAAAGTCTGTTTACTCCGAAGTTCCTGGTCCTTGGATCACTAGCGTCTGTTCTGGAATTTGCAGAGTGACAACGCCCATCATTTTATGTCAGGCACCGATCAGAAGACGATGCCATTTATGGTGCAGGGAGGCGCGGGGTGGGTGGGGTGGGGGGTGGGTGTTAAGGGGGTGACGGGCGGTGTGGTGGGGTTGGTGGGGGGCGGGGGGATATCAGCAGTGACTGGCAAGAATAGCAGCTGTCCTTTTCTGATTTGATATCAATTTGGTTTGCACCGAAGACAAGATGCTTAAATGTTATAAAGCTCGTCTCTGTAGTCTGTCTGTCTGTCTACCTATCTTCCTTGTGTGTCGGGGCAGGCGGGGGGGGGGGGGGGGGGGGGGGGCGATGGAGGGAGGCAGGACGTGGGGTGGAGCGGGGAGTGGAGAGTGGCGCCTACGTTAAACGCCGGTTTTTGAAACCGGCTGCAAGTTTTGGTTCCTGATACGACGAATTCTCAAAACGTCTTTACAATTGGTCCCTGATTAGACGAATCTTGTAAACGGCTTTACGATTGGTTCCTGGTAAAGACGAATTATGTAAATGTCTTTACGATTGGTTTCTGGTTAAGAGCGCAATTCACTTCTTGTTCTTATTGTGTGTGTGTGTGTGTGTGTGTGTGTGGGGGGGGGGGGGGGTGTTTTTGTTGTTGTTGTTTAGTTTTGTTTTCAAAGAGGTTGGAAATAAAACATGCAACATTGTCTGTTTCAGTTGAAGACGACGAGGCAGCACCGACTTTACTCTCAAGCCAAACAGTATCACAGATCATTGCAACATGCCTTCCAAAAAAAGAAAGCAACACGGATTCGAGGTGCTTTGACTGATAAAAAGTGGGAAAGTCTGTTTTTCCATGTAACTACTTCAAGTCTTTAAATCACGCAAGTCTGTGATTGTAAGGGGGAAAAAATCAATAATAATAAATGGGGAAGTAAAAAAAAACAACACGAAACCAACCCCCACCCCGCTGCACCCCTCCCCCAAAAAAAACAACAAACAAACAAACAAAACAAAACTTTAAAATTCATCTATTGATCGGCGCAAAATGTCCCCAAAACTGGGTCCATCATTTGAAACACTGACCTCCTATTTCAACGAGCAATGGGTCATCATTCCGTCCTTGACACCATCAATAGAATGCCAAGCTCTGCGAACCCCTCAATCTAGTTCATCATACGACCTTTCGGCCTGTTTACACTCTAGTTCTTCATCATACGACCTTTCGGCCTGTTTACACTCTAGTTCTTCATCATACGACCTTTCGGCCTGTTTACACTCTAGTTCTTTATCATACGACCTTTCGGCCTGTTTACACTCTAGTTCTTCATCATACGACCTTTCGGCCTGTTTACACTCACGACCAAGAATCCTTGACAGGCATTAAACCGACGATGCTGGGGATCGCAGAAAGAGGGGGGGGGGGGGGGGGGGGGGGGGGAACAAATCGTAAAATATTCTACGCACTATTATTAATGTTCATGTGTAGGGAGAACTCTCTCATGATGGAGGAGAAGTTGTAGCGGGTTGTAATTATCTCGCGCATGCGGAAAAATAAAAAGCAACCTGTGATCCCGAACGCGCGTTCTCGGTTCCGCATTCTCTGTCCGAACCCTCCGCGCCTCGGAAACCAATCAATGAAGTTCACGGACACGGTTTTTGTTAAGATCGATTCCCCCACCCAAAGCTTCGACAATACACTGCAGGATCAAAATCGATGTGTTGGTGCACGTCACACTGTGCGTCGACTTATTACTAACCCCCCCCCCCCCCCCCCCCCCCCCGCCCTCCCCCTCCGTTTCGTGCAAGCCTACTAGGTCTTTGTGTAAATAGACCACGGTATGGTAAATGTCAGTCCTTGGTTACCGAAATGAAATCGCTTACCTTCAAGCAATTTTTTTTTTATTCGTTCCAGATTGGGAGATCTCTGATTACTTCCACGTGTACTCCGTTCATAATGATCGTAAAAAGCGGGCTTAGGGCGGGTTGGGGTGATTTATGTGGTTGGGTTGACTGAGAGTTTTAGTTGTTCTTTACCCATGATATCCTTCAATAGCGGGGGTTAAGAGAACAGTCATATGCGCTTCCAGAACTCACTTGCTCTCCACAGAAGTTTTTGGGCGAAAGTGCCCTAAAGCCGCTATTCATGTTCTCTGACACAGTAACCAAAAAATAAAACGACACTACACTACAAACATACTGTGAGGTTATCGTTTTCAATACTAATTTACTAAGGTTTTCAGAGAGTGGTAGGAGAAAGTAGCCAAACTGACACGCCCCATAGAGTAACGTAGGAAAATCGGGCCCGTGACTGAAGCGCTTCTTATACAAAACGGTGTCTGTTCCACGGCTTTCTTTTCAGGGCGGTGGCTAAACGACCCTGACTCTCAGTGGCAGGCAAGCTTTTAATTGCTAGTGCCGGCTACCTGCCCAGCACTTTGGGTTGTGTTTATTTCTCCCAGGGAGGATTTCTAAGTAGAAAAAGTTTTTGAATCGCAAATACTTTTTCAACAGCTTTATAGATTAAATTGTACGCGAAGACTGGAATCAGCTAATACTTTTATATTTAACCCACACACACACTCACACACACACAACACAACCCTTACACATGCAAACACACACATACACTAATGCTCACAACAGCACATACACACACACACAGCACATACACACACAACACAACACACACACTCACACACGCACACACAGAGGCCACACACTCAGAGACAGAGAAGGGGCACATTAACACACACACAGGCCAAAAATCAATTACTGCTGCACCTCCTCTACCCCCCTCCTCTTCTCAACCTACATTACATTCAGAATTTTCTAGAAGGTGCTGACTACGTCCCGCGCGGTGGCGCTGTTATTGCCTGACCATTAGGAGTTAAGGTAGCATGGCGCTCACTCATGACATGGTAACCTCACATTCTTTTCGCTGACAGTGGACAGAGGCAGGTCGGTTGTTCTTGTGCGGCGGGTGTGTTATTTTAATAACTGGTTTACTGAAGAACAGGATGTGTGGTATCTTAAAGGTTTGTTGGCTTGTTGAAGGACCAATAGTGTTGACATAGATCAGTAGTTTTAATACGTGTTTGGCTATCGATGAGATTGTTCGAAAGTGGCGATGCAAAACAAACCATCACGCGTTGATGTGGAGACAGCTAAAGCATGTTTAAAAAACATGGCTGTCATTTTTAAGGCGGAGGTAAACACGACTGGTTCGTTTTGTGAAACATTTTTGCTGTACCTCCCAAGTAAAAAATGGTTCTCAGTTGTATTAGACTTGATTGATTGTTAACTTTTTAGATTTCAGTGTTAATGTGGAAGCTGATCGTGTATTAAGATGGTATACTTTTTCTATTCTAACCAGTTCATCTGCCTTCAGTGTAGCCGTATGCCAAAAATGTTTGGCGATTTGCGAAGTTCTGGAATCAAACTAGATAGGGCTAGGAAGACCTATAGTACATTACCAGTATGGAGTGTAGTGCGTCGCTGGGTGGCGGCCTGTGGGAACAATCAGCCTTGCTATAAATAGCCGTTTATACATGAACGGTTATGTTAGTGTAGATGGAGTGAGGTGGCTCGGCTCCGCGCTGTGTGTGTGTGTGCGGGGTGGTGGTGAGGGTGGGGGCATGTGGTGGTGTGTTCACCGTTTCACTTTCCGCGCCAAAGCCAGGCTCGCGGCAGACAGCGCCTCTGCTGACGTCATCCAACCCCTCTCGCTCCCTCCCACCCTTCCCACCCCCCTCCCTTACACCTCCCACCTGATCGACTATGGCTCGCTGCCTTCGCTAGTGGAGGTGGGCGGGTGGTGGTGGTGTGCCGTTGGGAGCTGCTCAACAGTGTTAATTGTGAAGTGCAGCAAGAGGAACTGGCGGGGGAAATCGCCTTGTACAAATAGCCGTTTATACATGATCGGCTTTATTTAGCAGCAAGTGAGGCCTGTTGGGAAAATCAGCCTTGTATAAATAGCCGTTTTACATGTTCGGCTATATTTGCTGCTTGGTCTAACAGGAATGTAGTGGTGCTCGTAACTGGACGATGTGCCCACCCCCACCCAGCATGCACCACCTCCTCCCCTCCCCCACCCCAGCATGCACACTCCTCTCCACCCCCACCCCACCAACGCATGCACACCTCTCTCCACCACACCCCACCCCACGCATGCACCTCCTCCTCTCCCCCCCCCACCCACGCATGCACACACTTAAGTTCACTTTTAGTTATTAACTTAAGTCATCCCCAAAGGTCATCCAAAGTTTTTACTCAAGTTATTCACAAGTATCTCAAGTCATTTCATCAAGTCTTTCCAAGTTATCTCAGTTATTCTCATGTTATTCTAAGTTTTTATTCAAGTTGTCCTCAAGTCATCCTCAAGTTCTTGATCAAGTTCTTAAAAGTTCTTGATTTTAGTCATCTTAACGTACTACTAAGTTCGTATTCAAGATATTCTTATAATTATCAAAAAATACAATCTATGTTTTTATACTTAATAGCAGATGCCTAATATAGTACACACTACGCCTTCAAAAAAACGCAGTCATCGTTGAGGATGTCTTGATCTGCGTTTTTTCTGCAAGATTTTAATGAAGTTTTTACATCCGAAGCAAGCATTGATTACAAGTCTGGTCTATGGAATGTCTTTTATAGACTCCATGTCTTATTATTGACCACCATTTCATTTATAATACGCATGATCTATTTTTAAAAAATTTAAAATTAAGTTCTTAAAATCATTATTTCATTTCAAATGGCTTCAAAATAATGCTTTTGTTATTGGTGGTTTTGGCGTTGCTGGTGTCTTTTCTGCATTTTAGTGGCTCAGATTTTTTTGATAAGCTTCGTTTCTGTTGCCATTGTGTATATTATTTTATAACATAATACCGCCCCCAACAGCAGCAATGGCGCCAAAACTGGCAACACAACAGTTTTAAGTTCTATTTTCCATGAAGATTTGGTGCTGTAGGTCTTTGTATCGCATGGAGTTTTATAGCCGGCATTGAACCTACTTGTTCTGGCGCTGGCGGCGTTATGTTTTCATGATGCTGTAACATTAATTTTTTTTGTCTGTTCCACTCTGCTATTTTTTTCCATGCTTTTAACACGCCAGGCTGAGGATTCTTTTCACAGGGTTTCCACCTGGTTCAGTGTTTCTGATGATGTTCTGGCTTGGTAATTTCTCCACCTGATTTGGTTTGATCGATTTCAGCTCGTTCATTTTTGAAGGGAAATAAAATCTATATGATTAAAAGATAATTAATCCCATGTTAATGGCGATAACAATGTTCCCAATCTGTAATTAATAAATCACACCCTAGAGACTCTAATGTCTTTGTTAAAACTGGAATCTGCGTTATTCATACGTAAGATCTTGTTCGAATCAATGGAGCAAATCTACTGACTAGTTTAGTGTACAAACTAAGGCGGTTGCCCCACACTTTTTACCATTCTCGACCCAGCTGCGCTTCATATTGTTATGATACTTTAAAATGTTTGTGGCGTCATCTGTTGAATCTGTTCTATGCTGAATCAGTTCGGAATGTTTTGTTTTTCCACATGACTGCCAAAGATTTCAGCTCTCACTTTTTGGGCATAATAGCAGATCATTAACTTGGTCATTCATTAGTTCAGGAAGGTTTAGGCCGCATTGTAGCTGTAGTATATCATCACTGTTATGTTTTTTATTAAATTATAAATTATTTATTTTCTAAAAATGAGCACGAAAAAAAAAATTGTTGCTACTTTGTATACCTTTTGCTGTTATTGGAGGCCGACGTGTAGGATATCAATGTTTGGTAAAAGCTTGTTAAGAATTAAACCAGCAGATCTTGGCAAACTAGACTTTGAGGATTCAGAAAGCTGGATCTGTATCATTGCAGCTTCGGTTGCACGAAAGATTTTTAGTTAAGCAAAGATAAGTCAGACAATATAAATATGTAAGAAAAAAAATACATTTATATAAAATGGCTTCACTCGCAATTAATGATAGGCGGCGCTGTGGTCGATTTGCGCTTGCTTTTAGCGGCAGTAATTTGCATTTAGGTAAATGGGGATGACAGCGAGAGAAAAAAGACATAACAAGAGGAAAAACAAACCTATGGAGCAACTAGCAGTGCCACAAGCCTCTATGAAAGGCAGAGACTTGAGCAGTTAGATTTATTAATGACACCTGAAAGAAACAGGGGCATGAGCTTACACATTTAAAAATGTTGACCAAGCAAAAAGATGATATTATCTAGTAACAGGCAACCAGTCCAGACATTGCCCCCACCCAAAATTCAGTGACTTTTATCAACCATCAGAAAAACAAAAGATGCAAGAAATCGGTTTATTGTCGTTGGTATGACCGTCGTGTATTTTGTTGCGCATAATATTGGCTGAATAAAAAATGAACAAAATCTATTATTCACCCAAAGGATATTGGAAGGGCATCACAGCAATACAAAAGCTAAGCCAAGCGGCAGGGAGTCAGTGAACAAACAGCAAAAGAATGGTTATCTAAACAAGCAATTTGGCAAATTTATTTACCATGCGCCTAGACGAATACAGAGACCGCACTTTGTGAAACAACTCCAAACGACACCCATCAAATGGATCTTCTATATTTACCCTCTGATAGGATTAGACGAAAAAGATTTAAGTACGCACTTACAGTCATTGACATAGCTTCAAGATACAAAGATGCGGAACCATTAACACAAAAGAGTGCTCTGCTGTTGCTGTTGCCATACAACTGATATATCAACGAGGCCCTTAACTTATCCTCGCATGATTCAAGTCGATGATGGAAAAGAATTTAAAGGGCAAGTGAATCATTATTGTTAAAACATAGAGTTACCATTAAAAGAGGCATTCCGGGAGTTCACAGATCACAGGCTTTAGTTGAAAACTTTAACAAAACAGTTAGCGAAAGACTTTTCTCCTACAGTATCACAGAGAGCTTATTGACAATTCTCGCAACACAGAATGGGTTAGAAGACTGCCCTCAGTTTTGCGCGCAATGAATAATGAAGAATTTAAAGGGCTAAAACCAGTACAAGCAATCAAAAGAAAAAACAATAAATGTTGCTGAGGAGAGCTTCATCCGGCAAAAACTATTACCGTTTGGTTTAAAAGTAAGGTACCTTTATTTACCGGGGGAAGCAGAAGGGGACACTCGCATCAGGGCAACGATCCAGTTTGGAGTGTTGACCATATGAAATAAAAAGAATTGTAAAAGATGAATCCGCCCGTGTATTATTTACGAGAAACTGACACAACAAAACAACCAGCTCCTCAAAGATCTTTTGTGAAAGAAGAACTGCAGAAAATTTCGCCAGACACAGTTCCGCTTTAATTAATTTACGTAAATATATTTGAGTTTAAAATGGAAGCTCAGAAGGAAGTGCAGAACGAAACAAGAATGGTAAAGGAAGAGACCTTGAAAATGATACGGGAATCATTTCATGCGTGTAATTGCTATTAAGGAAACATTTTCGGGGATTAATCAATGCATGCTAAATCATCCAGATCACTACAATCAAACCCCAAATTGGGAAAAAGAATATCTTGAAATAATAAAAAAAATTCGAACTCGTCAAGCAAACATGAGAAAAGATTTAAATGAATTGGATGAAGCTATGATTGATCTTATAATAAAAGTTGATGAAAAATATAAAACCCCTGTTTATGCGGTTCCTCCAGTGCCCGATTGCATATGAAAACTCCGGATTAACAAACACCCGTTTTGTGTTTGTTCTATCTAATGACTTCTTTGTTACAACAGTTGTGTTGATCTCATGTAGATTAGATCGCAGTTTTACGTTGTCATGATGAAAAGTCTTATTGCCAAAACAATGCTTCTTTGTAGTTGTCATGTGATATGTTTGACTGCACAACGCTGCGAGATATTCCCTTTGCTTTCTTAATGATTTTCTCCTGGCTCGAAATACTGTACATTTTCGATCTTAACCCCACATACTCCTTGATCACCTTTCCAGATAATTCATCCTTCATCTTTCCTAAAACCTTTTTTTAGGTAATGAATGCAAAGGCGAATCTTTAGGGTAATCAGATGTATCATACCATCCGCATTCCCTTTAGCCACTTCGGTTTCCATGTCTTTATAGATGTCTTCAGTAGGGATATCTATAACAAAACTTCTGTATCTGTGTAAAGTACTCTGGACTCAGGATACGAGGGCTTAAAGTAGTCATAAAGAAACTCTAACATCAAAAGCTTTGATAATTCTAAAACAGTAAACCCAATAAATACAGGTTTGTCTAATTTGACTTTCTTTTTTTCATCATTATGCCAAAAAGCTGATCATGAAATCTTCTGAAGTCCTGATAATTAGGTTTTGAAGTCAGCTTAATTGCTTCGTTCTCTCTGGTGACCAATCTGACATCTTTGCGCTTGTGCGGATTCTCCATAGTCTTTCCAAAACAGCTGTTGTTCATCAGCTTGAAAAAGTCTTTTTCTGAAGCATCTGTGGATTTAGTTCTGAGATCAGTGTTCTTCATGATGTATGGTTTC
The DNA here is from genome assembly GCA_018398815.1 of Conus ventricosus. Taxonomy (NCBI): domain Eukaryota; kingdom Metazoa; phylum Mollusca; class Gastropoda; order Neogastropoda; family Conidae; genus Conus; species Conus ventricosus. Next base: position 463 of record JAFLJL010005770.1, on the reverse strand, counting down.
ATGAACTGTTCTTGATCAAAAGCAATTATACGATGAACTGCTGTCAACTTCACCATGTCTTAAATAAAATTGTAGAAGTCTGTAATGACAGACATAATTTTTTTTGCCACGAAGATTAGGCACAAGTTTAGGCGGCTCTCTTGGATCCATCTTTAGACTTTCTGCTGCTAATGGATAGTCATTATGCAGGTCATGGAGTTCTGAGGATATTCTAAGTCAACTTCTAGAATGAACCACGCTGTTGACGGCAGTCAAACTGCTCAACCACTTTATGCCTTTGATATTTTCGATCGTGTGTCATTTTAAAGTTGCGTAATGGAAGCGATTGCGCCATTGCCCAAACCATACAGATTGTTTGCATCTAAATACATGAGATAGTTAGACCTTTTATCGGTATATGATCCAAGTATTTGTGTTGCTTACAGTAATGATGCGCGCAATACGTATTTCGTCGTTTTCAATC
>JAFLJL010005769.1:12500-13846 GCA_018398815.1 Conus ventricosus | reverse complement strand
TTGCATGTTTTAGTTACTCTGTTATAGCCGTTACTAATGGCTGTAACGGCTCTGTAACGGTTTTTCTTCATTGTGGAATATCTCAGAAAGTACTTGGCCGATCTTTCTGAAATTTGTAGGTATGTTCATTGTGATCACGATGATGCCCGATGTTTAGTTTAACGTTATAGCCGTAACTAATGGCTGTAACGGCCTGTAACGGTTTTTCTTCTTCATGGAATGTCTCAGAAAGTACTCGGCCGATCTTTGTGAAAACTAACAGGTATGTTTCATTATGGGTCACGAATAATGCCCAATGTTTTAGTTTACCGTTATATCCGTTACTAACGGCGGGTAAAGCCTGTAACGGTTATTTTTTCTATATGGAATATCTCAGAAAGTACTCGGCCGATCTTGTGAAAATTAGCAGGTATGCTCATTTTGGGTCACGGATGATACCTGATGTTTAGTTGACCGTTATAGCCAGTTACTAACGGCGGAACGGCCTGTAACGGTTTTTCTTCATTATGGAATATCTCAAAAAGTACTTGGCCGATCTTTGTGAAAATTAGCAGGTATGTTTACTATGGGTTACGGATGATGCCCGATGTTTTAGTTTTACCGTTATAGCCGTTACTAACGGCTGTAACCGCCCATAACGGTTTTTCTTCTTTATGGGAATTTTCCTCAGAAAGCTCTTTGTCGATCTTTCTGAAAATATGTAGGTATGTTCATTATGGGTAACGAATAATGCCCGATGTTTTAGTTTACCGTTATAGCCGTTACTAATGACTGTAACGGCCTGTAACGGTTTTTCTTCTTTATGGAATATCTCAGAAAGCACTTTGTCGATCTTTCTGAAAATTTGTAGATATGTTCATTATGGGTCACGGATAATACCCGATGTTTAAGTTTACCGTTATAGCCGTTACTAACGGCTATAGCTGCCCATAAGGGTTTTTCTTCTTTATAGAATATCTCAGAAAGTACTTGGCCGATCTTTCTGAAAATTTGTAGGTATCTTCATTATGGTGGACGGATGATGCCCGACGTTTTAATTTACCGTTATGCCGTTATTAACGGCTATAACGGCCCATAACGGTTTTTTCTTTTTCATGGAATGTCTCAAAAGTACTCGGCCGATCTTTCTGAAAATTTATAGGTATGTTCATTATGGGTCACGGATGATGCCCGATGTTTTAGTTGACCTTTATAGCCGTTACTAGCGGCCTATAACGGTTTTTTTTTCTTCATGGAATATCTCAGAGAATACGTGGCCGATATTTCTGAAAATTTGTAGGTATGTTCATTATGGGTCATGGATGAAAACCTGATGTTTAAGTTTACCGTTATAGCAGTTACTAACG
>JAFLJL010005769.1:0-2500 GCA_018398815.1 Conus ventricosus | reverse complement strand
TAGCCTAATAAGCCAGATAGCCGGCATATAACCTGATAAACCAGATAGCCAGGCATATAACCTGATAGGTTAGATAGCCGGCATATAACCTGATAAGCCAGATGGCCGGGCATGCAACCTGCTAAGCGAGATGGCCAGGCATATAACCTGCTAAGCCAGATGGCCGGGCATATAACCTGTTAAGCCAGATGGCCGGGCATATAACCTGCTAAGCCAGATGGCCAGGCATTAAAACCTGCTAAGCCAGATGTCCCGGCATATAACCTGATAAGCCAGATCACCTGGCATATAACCTGATAAGCCAGATGGCCGGTATATAACCTGCTAAGCGAGATGGCCAGGCATATAACCTGATAAGCCAGATGGCCAGGCATATAACCTGTTAAGCCAGATGGCCGGGCATATAACCTGCTAAGCCAGATGGCCAGGCATTAAAACCTGCTAAGCCAGATAGCCGGGTATATAACCTGATAAGCCAGATCACCTGGCATATAACCTGATAAGCCAGATGGCCGGGCATATAAGCTGATAAGCCAGATGGCCGGGCATTTAACCTGATAAGCCAGATAGCCGGGCATATAACCTAATAAGCCATATAGCCGGGCATATAACCTGATAAGCCAGATAGCCGGGCATATAACCTGATAAGCCATATAGCCGGGCATATAACCTGATAAGCCAGATAGCCGGGGCATACAACCTGATAAGCCAGATAGCCGGGTATATAACCTGATAAACCAGATAGCCGGGCATATAACCTGCTAAGCCAGATAGCCGGGTATATAACCTGATAAACCAGATAGCCAGGCATTTAACCTGATAAGCCAGATAGCCGGGCATATAACCTGATAAGCCAGATGGCCGGGCATACAACCTGCTAAGCTAGATAGCCGGGCATATAACCTGCTAAGCCAGATGGCCGGCATATAACCTGCTAAGCCAGATAGCCGGGCATATAACCTGCTAAGCCAGATGGCCAGGCATATAACCTGCTAAGCCAGATGGCCGGGCATATAGCCTGCTAAGCCAGATAGCCGGGCATATAACCTGATAAGCCAGATAGCCGGGCATATAACCTGATAAGCCAGATGGCCAGGCATATAACCTGATAAGCCAGATGGCCGGGCATATAACCTGATAAGCCAGATGGCCAGGCATATAACCTGATAAGCCAGATGGCCGGGCATATAACCTGATAAGCCAGATAGCCAGGGAAGAAAATCGTGAAAGACGATTAGGGGAGAGGGCATCACAGACAAGGCTTACCAGATACCGGACCCCCGCGTTAACCCAAACCTAAATTCTGTGTGCCTTGATCATTCGTGTGTCGTTGTATGTGTGCAGTTGAGTGCGTGCATGCGTGCGTGCGTGCATGCGTGCGTGCGTACGTGCGTGTATGTGAGTGAATGTATGTGTGTGTGTGTGTGTGTGTGTGTGTGTGTGTGTGTGTGTGTGTGTGTGTGTGTGTGTGTGTGTGTGTTCTGGGATCATCTTCCTTTGTGTGCATTATTATCGTCAACACTTTCATTTGCACAGTGCAAATGCCTCGTTTGCTTCTAAATACTCCATAGAGAAGGCTGTACATTGTTGTCACCATCCCCATAATCATCATGATCATTATTGTTGTAATCACCATTTCAAGATCAATTTTATTTCATTATTATCATTATTGTCATTCATATTGCTGCTAAATCTGCTGTTGTCATGTTTTTATGAGAGAGAAAACAATAAATAGTGAGCACAGAGTTTTGATCTAGGTGGTTTTAGACAGAAGTAGATGATAATATTTCTGTATGAGTGATAGAAAACCCTTTGCAAATCCTCCCAATAGATACTGTCAGAGACTGCAGGGACGGGAAAGGGAGGAAAGAAACGGGTGGGGGGGGGGGGGGGGGGGGGGGGAGGTGGGCAGCAGGAGCTGTCCCAATTCTGGCGTAGAGGAGACCCAAAACGCACAGAGGAGGGTTGAGTGATTCTAGTCGATGCTGGACTTGGCACAACACGCAAACCATTTTTTTCTCGGTTTTTGTTCGCTCTCGGCAGCTAATCCAGGCACGCAGCAATTACTTTCAGTTCCTGAATGCACAACAACCAAGCAGCTTCCGTTTTAGTCATCGTATTTCTTTCTCCTTTTTTCACTTTGCCATTCTTCTCTCTCTCTCTCTCTCTCTCTCCTCTCTCTCTCTTCTCTCTCTTCCTTCTCTCTCTCTCCCTCATCTCTCTCTCTCTCTCTCCTCTCTCTCTCTCTCTCTCTGTTCCTCCCGAACGCGATAAAAATGTGCATGAGTTAGATATTATCAGCGCTTGCACATGGATACCACCACTGACTATATATCAGTTTTAGGGCAAATGCAAATGTAAAGTAAAGTGAAAGTACAATCACAAAAAATATGTAGTAGTATTAGTAGTAGTCGTTAGTAGTAGCGTGCAGTAGTGTGAGTGTGCGCGCGCGCGTGCGTGCGTGCGTGCGTGTGTGTGTTGCAGAAGTGTTGTTTGTTGT
>JAFLJL010005768.1:0-12585 GCA_018398815.1 Conus ventricosus | reverse complement strand
AATAAAGATTTGTACAGGCAAACCAATCGAAACATTGCCCCACCAAAATTCAGCGACTTTATCAACCATCAGAAAAACAAAAGATGCAAGAAATCGTGTTTATCGTCTTTGGCATGACCGTTGTGTATTTTGTTGCACATAATATTGTCTGAATAAAAATGAACAAAATCTATTATTCGCCAAAAGGATATTGGAAGGGAATCGCAGCAATAAAAAAGCTAAGCCAAGCAGCGGGAGTTAGTGAACAAACAGCAAAGGAATGGCTATCTAAACAAGCGATTTGGCAAATTTATTTACTGCGCCTAGACGAATACAGAGACCACACTTTGTGAACACAATACCGAACGACACCCATCAAATGGACCTTCTATATTTACCCATGATACGATTAGACGAAAAAGATTTAAGTACGCGCTCACAGTCATTGACATAGCTCAAGATACAAAGATGCAGAACCATTAACACAAAAGAGTGCTTCTGCTGTTGCTGTTGCCATACAACTGATATACCAACGAGGCCCGCTAACTTATCCTCGCATGATTCAAGTCGATGATGGAAAAGAATTTAAAGGCCGAGTGAATCAATTATTGTTAAAACAGAGTTACCGTTAAAAGAGGCATTCCAGGAGTTCACAGATCACAGGCTTTAGTTGAAAACTTTAACAAACAGTTATCTGAAAGACTTTTTTTCCTACCAGTATCATAGAGAGCTGAGTGACAATTCTCGCACACAGAATGGGTTAGAAGACTGCCCTCATGCTCAGTTTTGCGCGCAATGAATAATGAAGAATTTAAAGGGCTAAAACCAGTACAAGCAATCAAAAAACAAACAATAAATGTTGTTGCTGAAGACTCCAGTACAACCAGCAAACTATTACCATTTGGATTGAAAGTAAGGTACCTTTATTTACCGGGGAAGCAGAAGGGGACACTCGCATCAGGGCAACCGATCCAGTTTGGAGTGTTGATCCATATGAAATAAAAAGAATTGTAAAAATGAATCCGCCTGTGTATTATTACGAGAAACTGACACAACAAAAACAACCGGCCCCTCAAAGATCTTTTGTGAAGGAAGAACTGCAGATAATCCCACCAGACACAGTTCCGCTTAATTAATTTACGTAAATATATTTGAGTTTAAAATGGAAGCTCAGAAGGAAGCACAGAACGAAACAAGAATGATAAATGAAGAGAACTTGGAATTATACAAGAATCATATGATGCGTGTTCTGCTATTAAGGAATTAACGCGAGAATCATATGATACGTATTCTGCTATTAAAGAAACAATTACGAGGATTCTTCGGCACATGGCACTGCATCCAGATCACTTACAGCCCCAAATCCCAAATTTTGACTATCAAAAATGGGAAAAAGAATATCTTGAAATAATAAAAAAAATTCGAGCACGTCAAGCAAACATGAGAAAAAATTTGAATGAATTGGAAGATGATATGATTGATTTTCTAGATAAATTTCAGGAAAAATATGAACAAGAATATAAACTCTTCGGTGAAGAAGAAATATAATTATGCTGTTCTCCAGTGCCCAATTGCTATGAAAACTCTGGATTAACAAATACTCGTTTTGTGTTTGTTCTATCTAATGACTTCTTTGTTACAACAGTTGTGTTGATCTCATGTAGATTAGATCGTAGTTTTACATTGTCATGATGAAAGGTATGTTTATTGAACAATGCTTCTTTGTAGCTGTCATGCGATATGTTTGACTGCACAACACTGCGAGATATTCCTTTTGCTTTCTTAATGGTTTTTCTCCTGGCTCGAAATACTGTACATTTTCGACCTTAAACCAATAGACTCCTTAATCACCCCTCCAGATAATTCATCCTTCATCTTTCCTAAAACCTTCTTGTTAACAGATGAATGTAAAGGCGAATCTTTAGGGTAATCAGATGTATCATACCATCCCGCATGCCCTTTAGCCACTTCTATTTCCATGTCTTTATAGATGTCTTCAGTAGGAATATCTATAACAAAACTATCTGTATCTGTGTAAAGTACTCTGGACTCTGGATACAAGGGTTTAAAGTAGTCATAAAGAAATTCTAACATCAAAAGCTTTGATAATTCTAAACCAGTAACCCAATAAATACAGGTTTGTCCAATTTGACTTTCTTTTTCTTCATCATTATGCCAAAAAGCTGATCATGAAATCTTCTAAAGTCCTGATAATTAGGTTTTGAAGTCAGCTTAATTGCCTCGTTCTCTTTGTTGACCAATCTGATATCTTTACGCTTGTGCGGATTTTCCATAGTCTTTCCGAAACAGCTGTTGTTCATCAGCTTGAAAAAGTCTTTTTCTGAAGCATCTGCGGATTTAGTTCTGAGATCAGTGTTCTTCATGATGTATGGTTTCATGAACTGTTCTTGATCAAAAGCAATTAGACGATGAACTGCTGTCAACTTTAAACCATGTATTAAAAAAAATTGTAGAAGTCTGAATGACAGACTAATTTTTTTTTTCCCGAAATTAGGCACAATTTTAGGTGGTCTGTTTTTTTTTAACTTTCTGTGCTAATGAGTGTCAAAATGTAGGTCAGGGGTTTTCCTGAGGTATTCTAAGTAAACTTCTGAATAAAACCGGGGGCGGGGTGGTTTTTAAACTGTTCAACCACTTTATTTTTGAATTTATTCGACGCCGTCTTTTACATTTTAAATTTGCGTAATGGAGCATTGCGCCTTGCCCAACCATACGTTTGTTTGCATTAAATAAAGGGAAGTTAAACCCTTAACTTGATCATAATGTCCAAGTTTTTGTTGTTTGCTTACAGTAAGATGCGACGCCATACTAACCTCCCGCAACCCTTTTTTCATAACGAATCTTTGGTAAATTGACAATAAATCAATCTGTACTCCAGTACTTTTAAGAAAGCTCCCAGCTCATCCCAGGCCAAAAATATAAGGGGGGGACCCAGCTGTAATTTTTGATGCGGTTTCTGTAATTTTCAAAGCCCCACCAAAAACATACATCGGCCATAAAGTATGCTCAGGAAGTCCCCATTTTTTTACACTCTAACTTTGCACGCATCTTGAGCTGCTGGTAACAGAATCAAATCCCTTTCCTCAAGACAAAAAAACGCGCCTTTAGGGGGAAGTGCGTCTTCATAAAACCCTTCCCCAATGTTCATGATCAAAGGGGAAAACGCCCTTTCTAACAAGATGGGTCAAAATATCTCCGTTATTGGCGGGACTTTAAGACATAGCCAGTGACTCTAAGATCCCATCAGGTGTTATTTAGGTAAAAACAGTTTTTTAAATAAAAATTTTTCAATTTTTGAAATGCATTTTACCCTGAAGGCGTCGTCTACGTTTCATTAAAGATGAGCTAACCCGAAAGTTATAAAGAAGAGGGGCAGCCCCCATTCTTGGGATCAACTTTAGTTGAAGATTGCATTTACTGTGCGCTGCTCCTGAACTTTCCAAAATGTGATATGGTTCTTTTGGGGGTTTTCGGATTTGAGAAGGCCAAAACCGCAAATCCAACAATGTGTGGCTGAGTCTACTTTTTGTTGGTCTTCAGGAGTCATTTTGATTTCAGATAAGTTTAGTTTTTTTAAAACGGCGTTACGCACTTGCGCATGCGTTTTAAAAAGTATTCTGCAGCATTGGTCCTCATCAATTCGGGTTTTGAAGGGGCACCGCCACCTACAACAATGAAGGGCAAATGAGCAAATCGATATTACTCAAAGGCTGTTTAGGAATTTTCTGGGCGCGGACCTTAAAAGGGAAAAATAAGCGATCGAAGGCGAAAAAAATTTTAGGGATGTTTGCAGCCGTTTCCGTTCTTAAAAAAACTTTAGATCCGGGGGGGGCGTAATTAGTTCTGATTACGTCAACGGGGCTGAAAAAATGTTTTTATTTTCACTGGGGCTTGAAAGAGGGAATTTTTTTAAACATTTTCTACAAAATTTCTTTTTTTTTTTTTTGCTTTGAAGTATGCGCCAATAACTACTCATTGTTCTATTAAAAGTTAATGGGGGGGCCCGTGGCAAAAAATCTTTTAATCAAAAATGATTTTTTTCTGGATCCCCCCTTGTTGGGGGGTTTTTTTGACACCTAATAGGGAAAATTTGTTTCCTCATCCCCTGGTAATATTAACGTTTTGGGTTTTTTTTGCCCCTTTAAACTGATCAATGGAACCCCGCTAAAGGGAAAAAAATACCGCTAAAGTTAAAATCATTTCTGTAAGGTTCATATTTAAAACCTCTCTGCGTTTTTTTCGGGCTGATGAAGCCTTTCAAAAAGCATCACAAAAAACATTTTTTGTCTGAATTCTTTTGTTTGAACGCTCTTTTCGACTAAGAGGGGGGATCGGAATTTAAAACCTTGCCAACAACGGCTCAACTTTTCCTGTTTTTAAACTGATTCTAAAACTTTCCCCCCTTTCCCCAACCAGGCCCTCATTTTTCTTTTTCAGCGGGCCCCATCAAAATGTGCAAGCAGTGTCGCCCAACCAGGGGGTTAATCATTATGAGAAAAGAATATCGTTTTTTTAGTGAGACCCCAAATTCAGATTTTCTTCATTTATTTTTATTAGTCGATTAAAAAGCTCATATTTTCCCGGGGGTCTATTGTTAGTTTACCTGGACTTTAGAATGCAAAGTACAACACTTGCCTGTACGTTTTTTTTGGTCAAAAGCTTCAGATTAATTCATTTAAAGTCTTGACAAACCCTTTCTTAAAAAATTTCCCTTTAAAAATTTATCTGGGCCTTTATAATCTAGCCATTTTAGTTTTCTTTTTTAAACCAAATATTTATTAAATTTAAAAAAATAAATTTAAACGAATCAATATCAACGGCTTTTTTTTGCTTGGACTAAACTAACGTATAAACGCCCTTGGTGTTTTTAATTGGCTGTTTTGAACAGAGTTTAATGCTCGATTACTTTTTTTAAAAATTCCTTTTTTTATCTGCCGGTGTCTGGGTGGAAAAAAAACTTGCCCCTTGCCTTTTTTGAAGATCAAACTTTTTGCTTTATAGTCATCGAAATTGGCCTGTAAACGCTAAATTTCCATCCGTGATGTTGATCAACTAGTGCTTTATTTATTTTAGTTTAACGAACAAGTTTACTGTTTAGTTGAACCAAGCTTTGCTTTTAGTTTAGTTTTTTAAAATTTTTTTTCCAGCAGCACTTTCAGCTAATAACACAGGCCCAAGACTAAAGACAAACCCCCTAGAGGTAAAAATGGGGGCACCACGCCCGTTCTAAAGGGGCCCCCACTCTTTTCCAGCCGATAGACCACTCAAAGCCGATGCTCCAGTATTAACATATGTAACAGCATTAAAGGCAGCAGAATACCTTCGTTTGGTTTTGCTGTATTTGAAAGGTCTTGCTCTAGTACTTGTTGCAGTTGCGTAATGTTTGTTAATCTGAAGTTTTATGTTAGGGGTTTCTACTATCCCTTCGTTTGGTGACTCTGGCGCTGTAGGCGCATTGGATAAACCTTAACAGACATGCTTTTTTAAAAATAAAAATAATTTTAGTATTGTATATCTTTAATCTGTTATCTTGAATATTCAGCTGCGCATCATATATTAAAAACAAATAACACGTTAAGTGTTTATCGGCCTCTTTTTCTTTATCAATTTGAATGTTTATTATGTCTCTAAACAGTTCTCCTGCTTCCATGTAACTGATTATCCTCCATTGACCTTAGGTCAATCCATAAACCATATTTCGTTGTTAAATAATGATCAAGTCTAACACTGTGAAGATGTAAAATCTTTAGACACAAGGTCAGCTGTTGGATTTCTACACCTCCCACCTCCAAACAGTTTTCTTATTTCATCAAAATGCTGATAAGGTTTAAGCCCGCTAGCGTAGATTTGGTTAGGACTACCCTCAATTGAACATTGCACTTTCGTTATTTTGGGATTAACAAAATTTTCAGTTTGTCTTTTGAATGGTTCTTCATTTCACACAGCAATAAAACACCTTTAAGCGATATTGCTGCGGCACTAAAACTAAAATTCCGTATAGTGTCTGCCCTGCTTTTAGGATATGTAGAATGAAAAATCACTCTTTCGTAATATATTGCTAATTTTGACTGATATTGTTGCTCGATCAGCCTCGCTAAGTTAGGGTTGCTAACAACGTCAAACTCTAACGAGATGTCAGAAATGCTGTACTTTTGCTTGGGTGTCTGTAGATATAATAACAATTTGTAGTCATTAAAAGTTAGTTCATTTGACAATCTGTCTTTTAATGCTCCTTGAAAGTATGGAGCATGCCTTTTAACAACTCAAAATCTAGGGGTATGAAAAAGCGTTTTCCATACGCAAAACTTACGGCTACAAACCTTTTGCCGTCTTTAGCATCTTCAGCGCCTATTCTATGTTTTAGTGCTTCTTCATTTTCGATTCCTTGAAACGCAAGATCAGCGCTTTCGTTCCCGGTTAGCCATAGATCAGAATAGGTTAAAAATATGTCTGCATTATGTAAAGAAAATATTTCTTGCCCCTCAAGTTTTATAGAAATTTTCTTAACGATTGCCCGCCCCAAATTCTGTACAACTGTCCTGTTGGGGTCTGTTTGTTGAAGCGAGTTCTATTTTGAAAGTAAGACGCGCAGAGCCTGGCACAATCACTTCATCCGCTCCTGGGTCTGGAAATTTGACAGTAAGAATTTGATCCGCATCAATAGTAAGACGGATTATTTGGAACAGTAATATTCCGCTTATTTCCCTTCACGCCAAAGGGCTCTTTCAATCTTCTATGCGGGTCAAGAATCGAGCCATATGTTTGTGACATTTTTTTATAAAACAAAATAAAAAGTTTATTATTAAAAAAACATGGCAGGCATTGAAGGTGAAGAAGATTATGATGTTTTTTGATCCTGGAGACGACATGAGTGAAACGGCTCCTTTGATACAGCATCGCTCAACGCTCTCAATGCGGCGTGAATTAACAGAAAGTCATGTTAGATCATTGTACCAAAATTTAGGCCTTGAACCTCCCGAAGTTTAGACCCTAATGATTTTGACCGAGATGATGATGGCCATTTGTATGTGAAAAACGATCCAGGAAAACCTGTTAAGCTTACGCATGAACGAGACCCCTCAATGTTTAAAGCCCTGAGTACACTAGAAAGAGACTCCTGTGAGCGTACAAAATCGCCTTGGCATTTCTAACCAAAATTAGATAGAGAGGCAGTTGCTAAACTTCAAAACACACTACAGGAACTCCCAACAGATATCCAAATGCAAAAAAATGGAACTTAAAGATTTAAGTCAAACAGCAGTGAATTAATAGAAGCAGAAACCAGTTTTTCAGAAGAAACAGCATTAAAAACAATTAATGATTCCCCGCTACCCACGCGAGAAACATTTGGCCCCTAATCATGCTTTGAGAACCATCAGATGCGAATTAACAAACAACTTAGCAAAACGGGATGAAGTAAAATGAGCATATAAAAAGAAAAAAAGAAAAACTGTTGAGGCTGATGACGCCAACTTAGGCCGTGATGTTAAAGAAGAAATAACCAAAAGACTAAAAATCTTGAAGAAGAAAGATGGGCAATACTAAAAGCGGTGTCTAATTGCCGAGATCAATTACGAACTCAAGTGAGCAGAATAAGAGAAACTATCCAAAAAAATTTATATGAAGACACAACACTAGCAGAAAGAATAAAAACACTGTTTAGAGAGCAAGGTGTCACATTAGCAAGCGTTATAACTGCCTTAGGATTTGCAATAAGTACACTGGTGATGGCTATTACAGGGGGTGGCGGTCAAAGCCCAGTGCCTCCGCCGCCATCGCCTCCATCGCCGCCTGATAAATCATGGGTAAAAAAACAGCTTGATCATCTTGCGGGTTTATTAAAAAAATTAGCCGGTAAAGCCGTGGATGCTTTACCAGGTAATATTAGGGGGTGTTTGTTAGCTGGCTTTTGTCTACTGCGGGCAAAGTAGTTGGCTTTATGGCTGATCACTTATGGACATTATTTCTCTTAATAGTTGGGTTAATTTTAGTAAGATAAAGACCAAGTAATCCTAGGCCAGTTAATCCAAAAACAAGTGCTGTCTTTACATATTCATGTCATTATTTTTTCGTGTTCTTTAACGACCTTCGGGCTTTGGGCCACAGGGACTTATTCTTGGGGGTCATCTTGTTTTTTTACTGCTTGCAATATTACTGGCTCAGAATTTATGTCGTTTTGTCCAACCTTCTGTTCATTTCTGCAACAAGAATTTAATTGTTGTAGTTCATTATTGAACCTGGAGTCTGAGGTCAGAAGGCAGCAAGTATAAACCAGTGCCAACAGCAAAGTCTACTTTCGATCTTGCGAATTGTAAAACATGTTGGTACCTTTTAATACTTGAAGACAAATCAACTGTAGAATTAATGGCGTCCTCTAAATTTGCCAAGTACTGTTTTTGTGCATCAAAGCCAGTAGAAGGATCAGTTATGCTCGATCTTGCCTGTGCTTGCGAGCCTAGCAAACACCAAACGTAAGTACGAATAGAGTCGTTTATTCGTTCTATTCCTGCTCTAGTTAGGCCCTTAGAAGTGTCTAAGATAAATGTTGTCCATCTGTTTTTATGCTCTTGCTCTAAAGGACCCGAGGGGAACAGCCGTGCCTGTAGAGAAAGATGTGTAAGGAGGATTCCAACATAGTTATACTTTCTGTGCACGCCCCAAAAATAAGGGGTGCCTAGACCATGATTAAGATCTGACTTTTGTCTAAAGTATGTCTTGACCTTAATATTGAATTCGTTACAGATCCTTTCAAAAGCCTCATGTCTATTCTGTTGCTAAATGGATTAAAAAGGTTTGTCATTTGGCAATGGCGCTTGCAGTTCAGTCAAAATACGCCTGAAGGTGTAATAGAAATGAAATCTGTACACTGACCTCACCAAAGGATCGGGATGATTTAAGTGATCAGCATACGCCACTCCACACCCAGTTGATGCACAAAACACAGCAAAGTTTAACTGGTTCTGATAAAACTGCATCGGATGACTAAACCACACTTTCGCGATGTAGTCGTTTTTAATAGGGGGTTAAGATATCTGTTTAATGGAGTACTAACCTTTACTTGAAAGGTGTCAGACTGAGTCACAGAAATGTCAAAAGTATCATTGTTATATTTTTAAGATTGTAGTGCGGCCCAACATAATATTTTGCATTAGTATATTTGAATGCACTTATTTTTATTTCGTTTAAAAAATGTTTGTAACAATAACAACTCAAGACCGTCCTTCGTTTTTAGAACATGCTATTTATAACAATTGCGGAGCCAAAATGGTTGCACTTCATGAAATATTTTACAAAGTCGTATGGTTTAATATAACCGAATCCAAGGAGAATAATAAGATTAAAAAGTTAATGCTGAACAATTAAATAGTGGGGGAAAACAAGTGCAGGTTAACAATTCTTCAGTCGTTATAGTAATGACTTGGCAAAGATTTAAAACTTCAAACAAAAAACAAAAAAAGTAATTGATGATGAAGAAAATAAACGGGGAATATATTATAACTATAAGAAGCCCTTCACTAGCTGCCTGAGGGAACCATCGTAATCCCTCTCAGAGGCACTATTATTTGTATTGCCTGCTCCTAGGCCTTTCGTCCGCTGGATCGGGCTCATCAGGGAGACACGGCTGATTGTGTCTGTGCTCTTGGTGTCAAATAGAGACACGCCACAGTCCATAATTCTGTGGGGTTCTCACCACCAAGGGTTCAAAAAAGAATCCAACAGCACCCCCAAAGCAGCCAGTGAAGGGTAGTCAAATTGGAACAAAACAAAGGTGTGGAGAGGGAAAAAGTTGCTGAAAAACTAAAAAAAAAAGTTAATAATAGAGGACAATTAGTTAGCCAGTTAACCATACCTGATGGTTATTACGGGTTTTGCTCACTAAAAGAAGCAATGAGTAACTTTGACATTTCTCCAAACTTAACAATGCGAATCTGAACACAATGTTGACCTTTAAACCTGAAAAAGAAGAAGTAGGGTACTATTTTGATAAAGAGCTAGCTAAAATGTTAGGCTTTACAACTGCCGATCGGTCCATTCATAGTTTTAGAGTTGCGCCAAACAAAACTACTTATGAGGGGGAAAATCCGCTCGATCTTGCATTACATTCATTACTCTATGTTCATTTGGATGAGCTGAGCACTGATGAAAACTTATATGATGGAAGGCCCTCAACTGTTTTAAGAGCTCTTCCATCAGGGAAAGCTGCATATTGCGATTATGAAATTATACAATTCCCTAATTTACAGTTTAAAAGATTAGTTTGTGGAGATTCGGATCATTTAATATAAAAATTGCAGACAAAACAGGGAAAGTCGTGAAATGTGATAACTTGCACATTGTTTGGAAATAAAATAATAACTGTACTAAAAATAATGTCGCGTGGACCAGAAGAATCCGGAGTTACATTAGCGCCTGTGAGGTGTATAACTTTAGAATTAAAAGACCTTGCAGACGTTGCGGACTTTGAACAGAATGGCGAGATAGGCGCTTTGTATGGTTTTGAGTACACTAAAGATGGCGAATATAAACGCAAAGAGGTTGGCGACAACAAAAGTTTCCTAAACTAGAGCAACTGCGCAATGTAGAAGCAAATAATGCTGGCCAGTATGATATAAAATAGTTAGAAAACCTGACAGCAAATGGCACTTAGAACCATATTTAGAATGGGAAATAAATTTTGAATTCATAAGCCCATTTACATTTTTTAGCCGTCAAAAAAGTTTCAGAAAAGCATTCAACTCTGTCCTTTACATTAAGTCTTATGCCAGAGGACAATAGTCGGAAAGAGATTGAAATAACGCCGTATGGGAAAAAACAGTACATCCTCCACAGAAAAGAAACGGTTTTAAAGGAAGCTCTACAAAATTACAGTTCATTCCACGCAGGAAATTAGGAGACACGTTCACAATGATATTTGAAATTTCTGTCTTTAAAGATGTGGAGAGGGATGGGGTTGTGGGCGTTAGTGACGTCCTTATAAAAGGAATTAATATTAGCTGGCAAAACTTAGACGTTAAACGTCTTAAAGTTACCGTCGTCGTTCTTCACAATGGTGAGGATATTAAGACCATAACAACAAGCAACAAAATCAGTGTTGACTTAAATAGAAACAATCTTACAGAACTGAATTGGATTAATCTTACACATTTAGGCCTTATAGGGTTTTATTACACTGAACAAGTTTTGACAGAGAGTATGATAAACATAATAACTGGATTAGATTAAATTCTGTTATAAAACCATGGCGCAGTTAAACTTTATGACAAAAACTCCTCATTGTTCATTGATTTGTGGCAGACTGGTTGTGGAAAAACAATATTTGTCCTAGACTTATTACAAACAGTTTATCGCTATAATTTTGATCATATATGATGATTTTCTGTCCAACACTTAAATGGAACAAAGCATATCATGATAGAAGGTTTATATGGACAGATGATGACATATATTTAGTTGATCCCAGCAATAAACTGAGTGAGTTTAGAACAGTTTCATAAACTGTTTGAAGGAACGCAGACACTATTTATTATAGATGACTGTTCGGCAGAAAGAGACATAGTTAAAAAAGAGAAACACTTTATCAAAACTAGCTTTTAGTGGAAGACATGCTAGGATAAGTGTGTGGATTTTATGTCAAAAATATAACTCAGTTTTAAAAGACTTTAGAGAACAGTTAAAGACTGTAGTTTTATTTCACATGAAAGACAGAGACTCATTTGATGAATGTTTGCGCGAAAATGATGTTATTGAAAATGATCAGGAAAAACATAGGATTAAGCAAAAACTAAAATCTGAAAAGTTTAGTAAATTAGTATTGAAAACGGATAATCCTACACAGTATGTTTGTTTGTAGGGTTTACTTGTTAGAGAACGGGAAAACACGGATTCAAGGTCGGCCGCTCGAAACCGGTTAAGACCGGTTGAGAGCGGGTGAGCTTGAATCCGTGTTTTCCCGTTCTCTAACGGGACCTAATCAACTAGAGTTAAACAAAACAACAACAACAACAAAAAAACAACATAAAAAAACCAACAAAACGAATCAGTGACCGGCTTTAGACCCACACACACGCCAGAACCACACCCCACACCACACAAGATTACACTCAACTCAGCGTCCATGCACCGAGGAGGTTCACCGAGGGAGGTGGATCCTGTAGAAGGGTGACGTTCGTGGTGGGCTGGTCTTCCAGCCCGAAGTGAAGCAAGTGTCCCAGTAAAGGAGACGAGGTTCACCTCCACTCCGCAAGTTGGAACAGCGACTGGTGCCTGGACGTAGGATGCTGACTGCAGGTCCGAGGATGCTGGTCTTCCAGCAGCCAAAGACCGGAGCTGCAGCTTAGGAAAAACAGGCAAAACAAATCCCGCCCTACGGCGGAGATCAGTCTCCAGATGAGTAGTCATCACCCTATAGTCCCTTGTCAGTATGTGGCAACATAGTGGGTCCGGCAGTGGTCAGTGTGAAGGTCACAATGCCGTAATAAGGTCACAATGTCTGTCATTATAAAAGGGCAGATAAACTATAATAACTTCTTTCCCTTTTCTTGCTTTTCCTGACCTGCACAAGGATTTTCCTTTTAAAAAACCCAA